>JAQFYC010007238.1:0-10798 GCA_034694165.1 Tomocerus mixtus
GGTTTAGTTACAACTTTGGGACGAGCAAGGAGAATAATTCTACGTCAAAAAGCGAAAGTATGCTGTATGAATACCTATATTGAAATGAGTGTATAATTAAAAAATTCAACAGACATTGTCATTGCACATGTTACATGCACAGTCCCGTTTTTTACAAAAAATCAGAAAATCTTAATTCCGAAATTTTAACAGCGTTGCAAAAAATTTCAAAAAAAGAAGAGATAAAGTCCGACGTAGTTGAGGCGAGGATTAGCAACCTTACTACTGTAAGTGCGTTTTAAAATTGAAAATAAAATTCATCTTTTCAATGCGTTCCCTCCCACTTCAAAAACCAATATTACCCGTCTGGAAATTAATTTTATAAAATCCTCTCTCCTGTATGCTAAATAAATATGGGGCAATATCAAACATGCTACCCTCGTTTCTCTACAGTAATCGGCTTTCCAGGAATCAGGATTCTTGAAAGGTGCAACCCCTCCTTAACATATATGATATATAATATATATCATATATCTTAAGGAGGGGTTGCACCTTTTATTATGAAGGTAATAAGTGTATAAACGCAATATATATGCCGAATATTAGTTATAAGCAAAGTGTGTGGCAAGTTAGTTTTTATTTTTACTGTACAGGTACATACTCATGTCCTGTCACTTGTTATGTGTGTAAAAGTGTATAGTTAATCACCGAAACCAATATTATTATGATTATACGAAGGGAATGTAATATCCATATGAAGTTAATTTGAATTCGACTGATTGTGATACTGAAACAAATCAAGACTCACTGAGCGTTTTGTTGGCTAATGTTTCTTGTTGTACAGTAAAAATATGATGTGATGTGGTATGTGACAATACTTTCGTACATATACCTATATAGTCATATATTATATAGTCAGTCCATTTAAATCAGAAATTAGCATCAAGTCATCGTTAATGTAACATTTTTAGTGCTTTGAAAAATTGATTAATTATCCTTACCGTTGGTGCTACACATATTCCGATAGGGTATATGAGTTACATATTATTATGTATGGATAAATATAGATGTATAACTGCACGAGTACATTAGTATATAGGTACTTATACGGGTTCCTGTAGTCATACAAATTGCTATGAATAATGGTATAATGCATAATTTAAACATTCAAAAGCAATATCAATGTCAAAGTCAAGTTCTTCTGCTTATACTTATCAATTTACATGTTGTTTGAAGTTTAACTTTTATCGAAGAGCAAGAGATAGGAAATAATCTCTCTTGTAGGACTTGTTACCAAATACATTTATCATTGTGAGTTGCAGCTGGGAAATAACAATTTTAAATCCTCGTGTAGGTAATTACAAAGTACTAAAATGACATTGAGCACTAAAATGTTTGGAAATTTTGGAAATGTCACAAGAAGAAGTTTTTCGACATGCCGATACTCCGGAAATATTCAACGGGTCACAGTAATTGGCGGGGGCACTATGGGAAACGGGATTTCCCAAGTAAGTTTCAATTTAATTAGCATTTCCTACTAGATTATGTTGACTAATAGTTTCTAATCATCTTTATGATAATTACGGCTTAAATATTTTTAATTGGACAACTACTTATTAATGAAATCTTGTGATTTATAATTCTAAATAAGTATGCAAAGTTTAGAAAAAGATAAAAACGTCTTACATAATAATGAACTTTATTAAATATTTGGAAAAGTTGTGCTTAGATCAAAAAATGTGTTGAAAATTCTGCATTAATTAAATAAATGAATTATTTTGCCACAGGTAGCTGCCCAGGCGGGTAATAATGTCAACTTAGTCGACTTGAATGACGTTGCACTTCAAAAAGCAAAAGCCTCTATGGAAAACAGCCTAACCAGAATTTCCAAGAAACGTTTTAAGGTATTGCATGTTAAATACTTCGAATTATCTCAGAAATTATAAATACTTTGTTAATTTCTAGGGAGATGAAGCTCAAGCAAAGAATTTCATACAAGAAACGCTGTCAAGGGTGAATTTTACAACAAGTATTCCCTCTGCAGTTCAAGATGCCGACTTGGTTCTTGAAGCAATTGTTGAAAACTTGGCAATCAAACAAAAGCTTTTCCAAGATATTGACAAAGTAGTACACATATATAATAAATCTGTATTTTATCTAATTGAAACTAATTCTAAAAATGATTAGAAATATTTATACTAAATTAGTAAATGTGTTA
This sequence comes from Tomocerus mixtus, assembly GCA_034694165.1. Taxonomy (NCBI): domain Eukaryota; kingdom Metazoa; phylum Arthropoda; class Collembola; order Entomobryomorpha; family Tomoceridae; genus Tomocerus; species Tomocerus mixtus. The sequence continues at coordinate 2,198 of JAQFYC010007238.1, forward strand.
AAACTAAATAAATAATTTTTGGAAATATTGCAGTTAGCACCAAAGAAAACTATTTTCGCGAGCAACACTTCTTCCATTCCAATTAAGGAGATTGCTGCTCTTACGGAAAGGAAAGATCGTTTCGGAGGACTGCATTTTTTCAGTCCCGTGCCACTGATGAAATTATTGGAGGTGATTCGAATCCCTGAGACGTCAGATAAAACATTTGAAGCCATCAACAGCTGGGGAACGTCTATTGGCAAAGTGACTGTGAAATGCAAGGATACTCCGGGATTCATTGTCAATCGTTTATTAATTCCGTACAGCCTGGAAGCACTCAATATGTTATCAAGGGGTATTTTAATTGTTATTATTGCAGTTTATTATGTTATTTCATCACAATTACAATTTATAATTAAGTTTTCCTCGAAATAAGCACGTGTTAATGTTTTCATTAGTTAAAATAATTTACTTTCAACAGGAGATGCAAGTGTAAAAGATATTGACACCGCTATGAAGTTGGGAGCTGGCTACCCAATGGGACCTTTTGAACTCTCTGACAATATTGGCCTAGATGTGAGCTTAAGTATTCGTGAAGGTAAAAATGCACTATAATATATACCTTATAAATATGGATATCAATTTCATATTTAATTAAACTTTGTTAAAATATTTATGAGTAATATATTTTATTAATTCATTTCAGGATGGGAGAAAAGATTTCCAGACAATCCAAACTTCCGCGTCCCCGAACTCCTCAGACAGAAAGTCAAAGAAGGGAAATTAGGTGTGAAAACTGGAGAAGGGTGGTACAAGTACAACAAGCAGGGAAAGCTTTGATTTTCCATTCATTTGGTTATGAAATCTATTCATAATCTATTATCAAACTTAACTCGATACAAAATTGAAACAGATAATTAACATATACAATATTATAAGTATTTGATTGTATACATACAATGATGTACCTTAATATGTGTAAGTAATAAATGTGCCGAATAAAAGTAATAAAAGTATTCGCATAGTAAGACTATATATTATGTACATTTACACTGTAAATTGTAACCCATGATTAACAATAATAACCAAATAATGTAGTAAATTAAACATTTGCAAATAAACAATGATAAAAAATGTAAACACACAGCACGGATGAAGTTCACTTTCGGATAGAAACTGTTTTTGGGTCACAGAAATTTGAAAAATTAACAAAAGTTCAAAATATCGATTTTTTATTTTCAATCTGACCTTTAACCTATTAAATATCGATCGATTTTGATCAAACCAAGTTTAATTGAATCACATTAAGTTGGGCTTTTGAATGGTGTATCTGTATATAATGTGGGGTTAATAATCCCTAGTTAGGTCACTGTTGCGTCTCCAATAGAGGTGCACCGTGTACCTAATGTAAATGTCTACTTTGACTTACACGCGCATCAGTACAAGTTATGTGAAATGCGACATTTTTTGCCGCAGACACCCCTATTTAGAGAATAGCAGTTATTTTGAAAACAAACAATGAGATTTTTATCTTTGCACTTTGAGAACATTTTTAATTTCATATTATCATAAATTGCATGGATCTATAACACATAAGTGCATAAATGCATACTACAGACAGTGCATATACTACATTAGACAACGTTGTCTTTTGATCAATGCAGAGACACGCGAAATATTTCCAATGCAAAATGCAATAACTATGAATATACATGTCATAATATGGTGTCTCTTGTGCAGTGCCTATCCTAGGTTTTGCGAGGCCCGGGGCAAACGGTAGATGGTAACGGTAAAAATCATAGGCGTCGCCACGAAAAAGTTTCACGCCGATTTTCGAATCGTTTTCAGGCTAATTGTAGACTGAAAATGTGCATATTTATCAAAATCGGAGCGCGAAAATTTTGAGAATTTAATCTGCAAATAACCGCTCGGAGCGCTAAATTTGCTGCTTTTTTTTGAAAATGCGAGGCCCCTATAAGCGCGAGGCCCTGGGCAGTTGCCCCTTCTGCCCATGCTTAGGATAGGCCCTGCTCTTGTGGCTCCTTTTATATACTCCCTATTTAAATACTAAGTTTTTAATTACAGAAGTGCGTTGTGTCAAAAGCCCCAAGCAACGCAACGCAACTGTAATAAAGGTTTTTCTTAATACTGTTTCTTTAACACATAAGTGTATGTACCCCAACATATTTTTAACACATAAGTGTATGCATAATTTTGGGGTACATACACTTTTGTGTTAAAAATATTTTGGGGTACATACACTTATGTGTTAAACAAAAAAATTTGGGGTATATAAGAAAAACATCTATAGCACGAAATAGGGGAGTTGCTGCACTTTCTGCGGGAAAGAGTAAATGCAGATTGCTTGGCAGTTTGTATACTTTACCACCGCACAGAAGTGAAACCAAAAAACTTAAAAAGTTTGCTACATACCAAAAATTTGGATTTTTTTGCAGTAAATTATATTTGATATTGTATTTACATCAGATCCTGCATAGTTGATAGTACTAAATACTCATTTATTTATCATTTTTTCAACTGTGGATCACACAATCACAGCTGTGTTCAGTGCAACACAGTCTTGTTACACTATCCGTAGTAATAGATGATTTACTCAATCCCTCACTTGGACTTAGAAGAAAAAATCAACTTTTCGGATCCCCTTATAACCTGGTACCAAATGTATGTCAATCGAAAGCACTGGTAAAGGGCTTTAAAATAGCACTAATTTATCTTTTCTGCGATGTCCCGTTCACGAGTAATTCAAAAATCCGATTTTTGGATTTTTCGGATTTCACTGATTACTCATTAACGGGACACCGCAAAAAAGAGAAATTCGTGTTATTTTAAAGCCCTTTACCAGTGGTTTCGATTGATATACATTTGATACCAGGTTATAAGGGGAGCCAAAAAGTTGATTTTTCTAAGTCCAAACGAAGTGAGGGATTGAGTAAATCATCTATTATTATTATCACCCTAATTTTGAATTAAAAAAAATGTCAACTGTTGTACAGTTGAGCTGCTAGTACAGTCAGTAGAGTAAGTAAAGTAGTAAATATTGAAGGTTTGTAGTAAAACATACAAATGTTACTTACGGTGTCACAATTCCGTCAATAATGAGTGCTTTTTAGTTTCTTGCAATTTTAGAGATTAGAAAATTCGTTATTAAATATATTTTTTTGCAGTTTGTTTATAAATACTGGTGGTATTGTTTTTCAGGAGATGTACTTGTGAGAGACTTTCAACTGTTGCATACCGAGACTGAAGATAACAATTTATGACACCGGACAGAAAATGACCAGCAACCAGCAAATAATAAATGAGACAGTCAACAGTAGTGCCGCGTAAAACAGGTATAGTTTCGAACTGTAAATCATTCATTTTTTATTCGTTACTCAAACAGCTGGACAGAAATTTATTTGTTCATTCTTTGTACTTTTAATTAGAAATATCAACTACTCTACTCACTGATTACATCACAATGAGAAAGTCAAAACGACGATGCGTTGTGATCAATTGTGAAACTACCTCAGATGATCCGAAAAAGTCATTCTTTGCCTTTCCCAAAGATATCACTAGAAAACAGATATGGATAGACAATTTAAAAATAGACCACAACAAAGATTTGTATTCCCAAGCAGTTTGCCAGGACCATTTTGAAAAAAATCATTTCAGTAATCTACAAAAAACACGCTTAAAAACGACAGCTGTTCCAACTGCACTGTATCATCATCAGCCAAAGCCAAGGTAAGTAGACATATTTTATATTTTGTTTAGATTAAAAACAATTAACGAAATATTTCTTAAAAGGTTGTATTAATAAAGGTATCAATAAATAAAAAAATTGACATTGCTTTTTAACAGCCTAAGAAATTTGCTATTGCCTACCACAAAGCACACAAACTCCACACTTTGCCTGTTCTGCCGTCGCGAAGTCGGAAAAATTCCTCCTTCAGCTGCAAAAACTTGCGAAAATATTTATGAACAACTTTTTGATTGCTGCAAACAGTATTTAAAAAAGGGTGACAATAAAAGTAGTTTCAACTGGACTTATTCGATAGAATCGCCTTCCCCGTATTGTCAAATATGCTTAAAATTGTCCAAGGATATTTACCAAATCAATGAACAGCTAACTGGACTGAAAAAAGTGTTAATGTCACTAATACAAAAATTTAGGTATCAAATAAATTTACCACGGGAGGCAAACACTGAAGATGAAAATTCTTATGTGGACGATGTCAAAGATGAAGTGGGCAGTGAAGATAGTTATATCAAAGAAGAGGCTGAATCGTCTGTTAATAATGCTGATGAAGTAGAATCTTCGTTTCAACTTGACGTCTCTCTTGGAACTGAGTTTAATTCTGACGGTGAAGGTGAACCGGAAATAACGGATCCGTTGGAATCAGCTGACTCCGACACCTCTAACAACAACAATGTAAACAGTCCTACCCCTGAGTTTAATTCGGACGGTGAAGATAACCCGGAAATAGCCGATCCGTTGGAATCAGCTGACTCCTGCAACTCTAATAACAACAATGTAAACATTCATACTCCTGAGTTTAATTCGGACGGTGAAGATAACCCAGAAATAGCCGATCCGTTGGAATCAGCTGACTCCTGCAACTCTGATAACAAAAATGTAAACAGTCCTACTCCTAAGTTTAATTCGGACGGTCAACCCGGTAAAGATAACCCGGAAATAGCAGATCCGTTGGAATCAGCTGACTCCTGCAACTCTAACAACAACAATGCAAACAATATCACTCCTTGGCCACGTGTACTTTTAGAAAGTAAGTTCTTTTGGATTAAATATTCTAATTGGATTTTTTTTTCAATTACTGATGTACTTTAAATGAACATTAACACAGGACTTGACTCAAAGATGGAGCGTCTGTTTGCACCGGGACTGGCAAGAACTGTATCTTCGTTGTTGAGCAGAAAATCGGCACTCGAAACTTACATGAGTAGAAAAGTGAGAATTGCTTCCAAAAAGTACTCAAAGGTCTATAGGACGCAAGTGGACAGGTTATTATTGCAAATCATTTAACTTAACGGAATTACTTTAATTATGAATCGCTACTGCAAAATAGAAGTAATTAATGCCTATTTATCTTGTCAAACGATTGAATATTCATTTCTCATTCTTTATTTTCGTATAGCATATCTGGAATAAGGGAACTACAACTATCTAGCAATTCTGAATATTCTCTAGCCTGGTTTCAAGATGCTAATCTTCCTGCAGAGGGGTTTAAATTAATAAACGTTTTACTACTTTGCGATGTTTGCCAGCAACCATGTACGAATATTCCAAGTTTATTGGAGCACAAAAAAACACACGTTGGAGGTGTGCGTTTTGCATGTGCTGTTTGCTCCGGAGTTTTCGCAGATGCACGTAGTTTGTCCGTGCACTTAGTGTCCAAACACCAATATTCCTCAAAACAACGTAAGCTCATTTGCGATATTTGTGGCATGAAAGTTTTTAAAATTTCAACCTTCGTAAAACACCGTCTTTCTCACAATGGGAAGGATGAAAAGCCATTTCACTGTTGTGGCAGAAGTTATAATTCGCAGCTTGTATACAAAAACCATTCCTCCGCTGCGCATTCTGGGAAGAAATACCCGTGCAATTTTTGCGGAAAAACGTTCAACAGGAAAGATTCTCTTTATAAACATATTCCTACACATCGAAAGGATTCTCCATTTCAATGTTTGCAGTGCGAGAAGCGATTTAAAACCCGATCGTCATTAATACTTCACAAAAGAAATATACACGAAGGGAAAAAATTTAAGTGTTTTATTTGTTTTAAAACATTTAGTTCTAACCGTTATTTAGCTGTGCACAAAAAATACAATCATATGAATATGACTCGTGAACGAAAAATGTTCACCTGTGAAGATTGTGGAAAAGGCTACGCTACTAAAAAGGGTCTTATGTTACATCGAGATTCACATCATGCGGAAAACAATTCTTTTGAATGTTCTGTTTGCAAAAAAATGTTCTCAAATCAACTTTATTTGCAAGGACATGTTAAAAGAGTGCATGGAGAAAAAGAATTTCAGTGTGATACTTGTGGAAAGAGATTCGGTGGCAGTACGTTTTTAAATTACCATATCAAACAAGTACACACTGTAGAAAAATTGGCGTGTAAGATTTGTGGGAAAATGTGTACAAACAAAATTTGCCTAGCTAGACATGTAAGGCTGGTTCATATTTCCGAGAGAAAACATATTTGTGATACCTGTGGCAAGAGATCTGCGACTAAAGTACAACTTAATCGTCACATTGAGACCATCCACCAACGACTTTTGAAGTACAAATGCTCAAGGTGTGAAAAAAAGTTCAGCAATACTGCAAACTTGAAAAGACATGAAGAAACGCACAAAAGTGAGTCTGAGAGACTAAAATACAAATGCGAAATTTGTGGAGACAGATACTTTACTCAAAGCTCAGGATTGCGCTTACATCAATCTCAGTATCATACAGTTTACACAGGTCACTTTATTTCCTGTGGCCAATGCAACAACAAATTTTTCGATGGATCAGAAATGTTTACACACAGACGTAGACTACTTAAGTACAAGGCTAAAAACAGCCAAGGAAATCGGGAGCAATGTCTTTTTTGCCAACAATTATTTTTAAGCCGTTGTGATTTGTACTCTCATTTTGCTACAGCCCATCCTTCTGAAAAAAATCCTTGGGAATGTCCAGTGTGCCATTGTGTGTTCAATTCTAGTCTAATTCTAGATATCCATACGGAATCAAATTGTTGGGGAAAGAATCTGCAAGTCTCAGACAGTATGGTTGTCAATGCTATGTGCGACAATGTACAAAAAGGGGCGGGTGATGACAGCATTACAAAATTACAATGTTCTACATGCAATATGGAGTTTCTAAACCGCCAAGATTTAATTTTGCATAAAAAGAAGCATTGTCAACTTCAAAATAACCATTTCCAGCATTTATGCTTAACTTGTGGGGAACGTTTCGAGTATTCATGTAAGCTAACTGAGCATGAGCGAGTTCATACCGGAGAAAAGCCTTTTGGGTGCAAAACTTGTTCGAAAAGCTATTTAAGAAGACGCGATTTAACCCGGCATCAAAGAAGACATCATAATAAGGACAGCAATGCCACTGGTGCTGCGAAAATTGCTAGAAAACGATCGTACGCGTGTCAGCATTGTACAAAAGTTTACACTGTCCTTGCAAACTTAAAAATTCACATCCGAAGCGCACATACGGGAGAGAAACCGTTCAAATGCAAAATCTGCGAACAAAGCTTTGCTGGCAGGAACAGATTGGTATATCATGAATTTACACACTTGGAAGCCAAAGCATTCACGTAATACTACATTATGAATTTGCTTTAAAATAATTTAATATTTAACATTTAACTGAAATAATAAATCATGCACTATATATTTGTGTTATACCAGATGTGAAATTTGTGGAAGAGGATGCGCAACACCTGGGAACTTGAGAACACATGCGAAATCTCACGAAGCTGAACGCGAGAAGAAATTTTTGTGTACTACTTGTGGAATGGCTTTTACGCAAAAATGTAATCTCAAAAAGCACGAGAGAGTTCACACTGGAGAAAAACCTTTCCAATGTCAATATTGCGAAAAGTCATTTGCACAATCTAATACTTTAAAAGCGCATATACCGACTCATACTGGGGAGAAAAATTATTCTTGTCTTATTTGCGAAAAGAAATTTTCGGATAGTAGTACGTTGTCCAAACATAAGAAAACCCACACAACACAAATATAGACAAATTTTGATGTTAATTATTGTCATTTACAGCTGGTTTCCAATTCAATATTAGAAATCATAAAAATACAAAGATGTAAAGCATACAAAGTAGCTTGTTTTTCATTGGCTAGCCCAACTGTATTATTCTGCCTTATTTTCCACAATGTAAATATTAGGATTTTAAATGCTTCCAGCCTTTTAAATGGTAATGATTCATTTTAACGGTCTTTTAAGGCTAATAATTACTTTCGTCGTTTTCATTTCTCACGATTTTTAATTTATCCCTGAAGATGACAAAAGCTATTGTCGGAAGCTTGGATTTGAAGTTTAATAAAGCAATTATTAGCCTTAAAGGACCGTTGAAATAAATTATAATATTACAATATTGTTAATTATTGTAAAATACAGTAGTTACCTACGTGAAATATTACATAATAACATAGTTGTAATTTTTAATTCGTTTTAACTACTTTTGGAATATCGAATGTGTTTTTATTTACAATTGTACTCATCTATGTAGTTGTAGATGGCCAATTAGCTATTTACACATATTATAATTGAGAAATTAGCACTCCAGAACTAAATTATAGCTGTTCCATGAGCAGATACCTTGTGTCATATATAAAAATGATGTTTATTATTTACTAATGCAGTTCGCTATGAAGTTTGCCATTTTATTTATTTTTATTTGCAATTGCTTTTACTGGCTGAATATTTTCACAATCATACAGTGTCCCCTTTTTATTTATAGCAATAATGTGGGTAGTGCTGTTTAAAATGAAATAATATTCATTTTAGCCCGCCCGAGTGTGCGAGGCTGGCTTATGTAATCGCAATGTCTGTCCGTGCGTCCGTCCGTAAACACTCTA
>JAQFYC010007239.1:0-10796 GCA_034694165.1 Tomocerus mixtus
TTTGTTAATAAGAAACATTTAATAATTTTGTGATTACGACGATACAGGAGGACATCCGTTTGCACCGGTTTATTATTATCCAAAACCCTCTTGCTTTTTCAAATTGTGCATGCATGCAAACACATAATTTATTCCTAACCTTAAACAAAAGTGTCTTTCACAATATATTATGATACTGAGTACGTCTATTATATTATGTCTGTACTTATGTTGATCGTTATAGGTTGCAATAATTCCAAACTATCGACTACACTCATTTAAAATTATTATTATTGCTAACCGTAAGGTTAAATGCACAAAAAATCTTTTATGAAGCTAAATACAGATTCATTAACTCAATATTCTTGCATTATAAATAGCACAAATGAAAAAAGGTTTGATAAAAGAACGAAAAGAACTCAACTCCAATCTCTTTCTCTTCTTATTCAGCAGGTTTATTTCAGCATAAAACTTTCATTTAGCTTAGCTCATGCTACGCTGCAGAAAAATATTGTATATTAATTCACCTGACTTGGCTAGCTACTTATTAGAGTACGTAGCGTAGGTCTATTAAATGAAATAAGTACATACCTAAGCAAGTGCCTAACAATTTTCATACATACTGACATGTAAAAATAAAGGTAAATATACCTATAATGGTGTGCTATGTTCGGAAAACATAAGCAAACAGAACCAAAATAATAATTCTTTGTTTTAATGCATACACCATACCGTATAGGTAGTAGATTATGTGGTACTGATATGATATGAAGTTGCTATTACTGCGTATGTATATTTAATACAAACAATAATAAATATAATATGGGGCAATGCCTAATGGAGATAACAGATAAGTCAAACTATAGGTTTCTTAGAAGCATACACATAAAATATAAATATGATACGTAGGTATAGGTTTGGTGCGAGGGCGAAAGCTTATGTATATGGATGGGTATGACTTTGAAGCGACGATGTAGTATAGTAATGTAAGCAAAAGGAGAGTTAAAGGAAAGGAAGGAAAGCAGGGCTTGGGTTTGGCTGGTTTGGTTTGGTTTGGAGAGCAGCTTCAGTTGAATTGAATGTGCGAGTCTTTCTTTCTCCTCACACTTTCGTTGACTACAGAAGAGAACAGAGCCGAGTACATTTACACTCACATTACATAAGTATACAAGAAACTCTTGGTTTGCTTAAATAAGGATAACTAACTCGTCGTAAAGCAACGCAACGTAACGTGACGCTCCTTGCCGTACATAAGTATATAGGAGGTTGGAAGAAGTTCGTTTGGGTCAGTTGTTTCGCGTCTCTCTGTCTTGTCTGATCTTGGACTTTGTGTTTGCCCAGTCCAGTTCACTGCTTCTCCAGTTCCAGTTCCTGGATAATTCTCTGCTGAGTACTAGAAATACACCTGCTACACCTACTCATTCATTTATACTTCCCTACCTACTACCTATACTGCCTGCAACAAGGATTCTTATTCTTCTCCTCCTATCTATCTATCTATCTACCTGTCGATTCTTGTGAAAAAGAGCACACGGTGAAAGTGCTTCTTCTCTAAATAACAATTCAAACAAATTGATTCCTTTTCTTCCGAAAGGCCAAGCCAAGCCAAGCCAGGACGCTTCGTTGCACAATACTACAAAACATAAAAATAATCATAAACCTTTTATCTTCGCACATCAATTTAACTTTACCATTTATTGACGTGAGTTTTTGTGGTTGGAAGTTGGAGGTCAACTCTATATCTCTAAAGCCAAATTAGACTACAAAGAGTAATAGAAAGTAAGTAAAAGTATCTCTACTTTCACTCCTTCTATATATAACCATGTAGTTCTAAAATATGACGTCACCATAAATATCTATACCAGTTTTAATAGTTTAACTAAATAAAAGGATCTCCATAATTTACTCAAAGTCAAGCTACTAAGCTCCTCTAATCTTCGGCAAGAACTAAACAACAAATTAAAATATTCCCCTCAGATTGGATTTCGTACGAGAATAAGTTTATAAGGGAAACTGCATTAGTACTTAGGTACTAGGCCAGTCCAGTCCAATCCAGTCTTACTTAGTTTGACTTACTTAGTTGTTCACTTAATTTCTCCAGTTTATTCTTTATACTCTACTGTACGTGATTCTTTGCCAAAACCGACTGAAATTAGCTTCAACTATAGTTTTGTTGCTTTTTGCTCTTACCATTTATTATCTTACATTACGTATATATAATTAAGCAGAGAGGAAAGATCTGCTGGTTCTGGTTCTGGTTCAGGTTCTGCTCTAGTCTTCTTAGTTTAACTTTGATTTTCTTGGTGAAAGGTAAGGTAAGAGAAAGTCGTGTTGAGTAATTTAAGTGAACATCACTACTTAATATAATTACTTCGCATACCTACCTACTACATGTTCCTTTGCTATTTATTGTTAGCCTAATGTAATGTTCTTTGCTCATTGGGACATACAATATTCACTAATGTAAAGTTAACGCAATTTACGATTTACGTCGATGTATTATTAGCGTGTCGTGACGTAGGATGTAAGGAATTGTAGGTGTTTTATTAAGAAAGTTCCAAGTGAGGTACGCATCGGAGTATAAATACAATTTACAATTTAGGACAGATAGAGCTAGAGGTACCTATAGATTCTAAATACACTTAACTGCACTATAGACTTGCTATCTATCTACATTATTCTCACTACAGACATTATTGTAGTCAACTTATTTACGAGTAAATTGAAAGTGAGCTCTTTCGTTCGTGTTCGGTTAAGTCAGTTCATTGAATTTAGCTCGTCCCCTTTTCAAAGTAAAGCTGTTGGCTCTGTTTTCCCTACTTGTAGTTCATTTCCTTCCTTAGGGCACTTTCACTTCGCTTGCTTTCTTCTTTTCGTGCCATGTCGGCATTTCACATATCCCCAGTAGATAGTAAATACTAAAACGAGGAGCTACTGAAACTAAACCGTATTTCTTACTGCGTAGCTAACGTAGGTATCTATTTATAATGCATTCTTGTACAGTACACTGTACCCGCACTCGCTACACAATCCTTTTCTTTATTCACCAAAACATATTTTGTTCTTCTTCAACCTTCACTTTTTGGGCTTTATTATTAAAATCAGCGACGCTTTCTCCAACTTGCTTTCTAAATAATTTGAGCTTTCTAAGAAATTAAAACATTTTCTTTTATAGACGCAGGAAAGTGATTATTACAATGTCACACCCACCTAAATATACAATAGGAGCAGATTATTCAAATATAATGTCTCATCATGCCTAAAGAAAGTATAATGTTAAAATTTTAAACCAGTAGTATTAATTTTATAGGGGTTCTTGTGAATGTATGTTATAGGTGCATGGTATATACATAGTAAATCGAGAATTTGTGAGCGTAGAATAACAAGATGTAAATGAATGGTTCATTTCACTTAGTTTACTCCCGAGTTGACTTCTCCAGAGAGACAGTCTGTTAGCAAACTGATATTTGAATCTTGACATTCTTTACATCGTTTCTATTCAGGTTCGTTGATTTACAAGTTTGTATTTAAGGTATGAGAACTTTCTCCATGCTATAGCTATGCACTAAACTTGAGTTAACGAGTCCTTTCATTATTCTCCCCTTTGTCAAACAATCAACAACTGGGTGAGGTAAACAGTTTTGTGTACTAAATAAATCAAGCGCCTTATGTACTCATACCATATATTCTCCTCGTGTCCTGTCTTTGTAAGTACTTACTCTATGTAACTTGCACCTCAGCAATTTCATTCCATCTTTCATTAGAAACATTAAGCTAAATTACTGAACGTTGAATTGAGTATCACTATCACAAATAGTGCTCAAGTGTATATATAATACACGTTTAGACAACATTTTGGCAAGCAATACATCTAAAGACACAATACATCGGCATTAGGAATAATGCTTTCTCCAGGGGAGCTCAACTACTCATTTGAGAGTAATTCTGAATGGCAATGGGGGAATGTGGAAACTTAAAATAGAACCACGATTGAGTGTATTTTCTTTACACTACCAATACACTTTTACCATTAAGTGACCTTTTACCATACAGTTATGTTATGTTGCTAAATAATTAAAATGCATGTAGTAGGTACCTATTTGCTTACCGTACGATAGGATTAGTATTTAGTAGCTTGCGAACATGAGTCTCAATTTTATTGTAATCCGTAATCAAGACTGACCTTTTTATACTAAAATTACACCACGCAACTTCAATTACAACATCCGCTAATCATTTTTGGGAAATTTTAAGACTGGCTGTATTAGACTGGCTTTCTTTAACTCAAACTGCGTGTAAGGTACAAAATTCGATGTAGGTAATGGATCACCTTTCGTTAAGAGCTTTTTCTGCCTGCTTACTACTTACCTTTGTCAGGTTTCATGTCTAGGCTTCCAAATGTCTAGAATTGATTACTTAAGTATAAGTGGGACTAGGCTGGCATGGCATTATTATTTCCATATTATATTCCATGTGCTTCATCTCCTCCTACAACCTAGATAAAAAGAGAACATACATAATACATAGCTAGACCTACACATCATCATTAAATCTAGTAAGTTATCTTTAGATCTTTCGATCTTCCGATCATGCCCTAAAGTGGGGTAATGTAATACGAAACGAATGTGTGTTACATTACAAATACGCCATACCGCAGGAAACACACACTGTACTGACTCTAGACAGATTATCATCGTTGAATGTCTGCAACGTAGCGTTTCCTTTACTTATTGTATTGTAGTGAAGTGATTTGACCCAGTAATAGCTAAAGCCAACAGGGAACTAAAGCTAAAGCTAAACAAACATAGACAACCATCCAAATAATAAATAGTGTATAAATAAAATGTACCAAAAATATAGAAAATCATATGTATATGAATGTTAGTAATGTTACTTTATAAGCTATGTATGAATTTTACCTTTCACGAACTCCGTGGGCGTAGTAAAGCCTGATTTGGAGTGTAATCTTCTTCTCCATAGATTCAGTAACTCTTCTGCTCTTCTGCTGTGTGATGCATGAAGGACGTATTACAATAAATACTACGAATGGGAAAAGTATTCTTAGACGAAAATATAAATGTTTTTACTCTGTAGTACGGTATGGCATGGTAAGGAACTGACAATAAGATTTAGAGTCGGAAGTCGGCAAAGAACTAAATAGCAACAGCAACAGCAGTACCTATATCTACTGCCAAATTGTGCTAACAAATCTGAATTATGAAACATTGAGTCTGTCGTGTCATTATGAATGTAAATATGTAAATAAGCTGCAAATCACTCACTTAAGTAGGTTCTTATCACATGTCTCGTCTCTCCTGATTTACATGACACGTTATACCCTATAAATGCTTAATATAGACTTAAGCTCCCTAGAAAATACTAACAATATCCAAAAGCAGAGAGCAAAATGCTACTGCTACTGCATAAATGATGTAATGTACTTATTCAACATAATGATGTACATTAGTAATGATAAGCAGGTAGTGAACTGAATACTTTAAATAAGCTGTTGGATTCCTGGGAACCTTTACTTTACTGTCATGTTCCATTATAAAGTAGTTCTCCGTGCATGCCTGACACAGATAATAATGATTTTTATAAAGCAACAGTAACCAGTAAGTATTAAGCAAAACAAACTTGGTTGTGGTTAAGCACAACTCACTCACTTCAGAGGAATGGATTTTTTTCATAAAACTTAGTTGCTCCATTCTCGCCCTGGTACAAATTAGAATGAAAAATAAGTCAGCCAATGTGATGCATTCTGCCAAGGCTATTTATCTTCATGCCTTTCATCAGCCGAAAACAAATAAATATTTCAGCGAGAGTTTATGATTTTGCCACCTGGTTTGCTCTGCTGGCCCATTACATTTTTCTTTTGCTGACATGCACATTGACCTTTTAGTTTATACATTGCTCTTTTGCAAACAGTGTGCACAATTCAAATTAAAGGGGCAACAACTTATTGCTTACTTTTAACCGACTCGTCTACATTACTAAATGGGTGTGTCTAATACAAAATAATTCAAGACAAAAAGTAAAGCAATTAAAATTTGGTAATGAATTCAGAAACCCGTTCCATTCTGTTATCAGAACATGTGCATAGTGCATACTCTCATAGCCCAGGAAACTCAATAGCAAACAAGGCAGCCCCAATTCTAATTATTTACATTTTTTTAAATTAAATAAATCTACATAACATTGAAAGCTATAAAAATTATTTCACTTTATTATCACGATTGGCATTGCGGTAATTTAAAATAATTTACATCATCTCAGTGATAAAAGTAAGCTTCGTGGTAAAAATAGCACAGTGGTAAATGGGTGTAACCATCGACGCCAGACCAGACTATATCTAGGACTCCAATTTTTGTTATATGACTCAATTTAGCTGAAAGAAGGTCGTGCTTGAGCTATTACGTACTTTGTAAACAAGTTTGTAATAATTCCAGCTTAACTGTATAGTATGCACAGTCGGCGCGGCAAAAAAGGAGAAACAGTAAGGTAAAGAGGTTCACCAGGACAGTTATCAGCCAAGTATATACTTTTTCCATGATAGTGTATAGTATAGTACTTTGTACTCGTTGCATCGGGTTTTGTCTGTGTATACGTAATAAAATAAAGATTGAGTGCATGCATATTGTATGTAGAAACAACGAATAGAATTGATCATAGTGATTTTGACTAAGGCTTGTTTATTTTGGAATCGCTGTTTGTTTAACTATAGTATATATTGAGTGCTGAAGTGGGACAATCTATGAATGACGGACATTCCTTATACCTTGTAAATGCAAAGTATCCAGTTGGGTAAATTGGGTTAAAAGCTGTAGACATGAGAATACTATCGTTGTTAGAGAATTGTCCATGTCTACATAATGACGAAGTGTCCGCCACACATTTTATTCAAGTACCTAAGTAATGTCATGACATGACAGCATAGTATACTGATGATTGTGGAGATAGAGGATGGGAGTAGCCAGTGTATGTAGTTACGGCGAAGAAAGGTAAAGGTGAAATAAATGGTGTGGGTCGGCTCTGGAAGATAGATATGTCCGCGATATGAGAAATGAGAGAAAGGCGAGGCTAGCGGTTATATGAATGTATGTATGTAATACTCGTACACTACTTATGTACCTGTGCTTTTACTTTGTTGGTTCGCCGAACCGAATGCTAACATTCTAATATCAACCTGGTCTGGTTTTGCTGGTAAGGGAAGTGCACTAGTGTAAATGGCTTGGTTTGTCTAGTTGTTTGGCTTTGGCTCTTTATTGTATTACACAACCGATATAAAGTAATACGCACACTATCAAACTACTATGTTATTATGTTAGGTAGTAGTTATGTTCTCTCCTGTTATTTAGTCTGGTCTGCCCAGGTATATTTTGTATGGTATACCTTTAAATGGGTATACACTATATCCCATAATTAAAGAAACAATGTATCAGCTTTCTCGCACTTTCTCCCAACTAAAGTATACCATACTTTCACCAAAATACTTCTTTATTGCTAAGCTTTCTGCAACTTTTACCTATGAGTCCTATATTTTATTTATAAGTTTCTTCATCTCATTATAACTTAATATTACCGACTCTATTGTCAATGCGGATTATATCCTGCACAACTTGACTCTTGTATAACTCGATGTTCCACTGTGGTGAAAGCTTAACAATGTAAAATAGAACATTGACTACCAATGTGTCCTTTGTAAATTGCCAGCAAATGTTTGCGGTATGAGCTTTTTTCTTGCACGCATCCGTTGGCTATAAGTATTAAACATAATGTGCATTGAGAAATTGGGAGAATGCTTATGTGTGAAAACTAATATGCGAGGATTTATTTCTATATTCTACTAGAAAATTTTCAAAACTGCTTAAGATGGAAATACATTTTATACTTGAGTAATTAAATGTCCAAAGTTCATAACCTATAAATATCGAGATAAAATTTTTATTGCGTCTCAAGGAATAACTGTTAGAAAAACATTTTCTTCGTTGTTTTCGCGTATTTCCTAAATTATGGGACGTAGTGTTAAGTATCTAAATAGCAGTGCGAGTCGACTATAAGTAAATTGGCGAAGGAAGCCAGAGTCAGTGTAAAAGTAAAAGAAGGCTTGGTTGTATACGTTGTACTTTGCTATCGAGGTTGTCTGGTGTTCAGAGAAGTGGCAGGTCGTCAGGTAGCTCTTAACATATATTTCTTCGAAGTGGATACCTACCTTATAAGTGTAGATATGTATGCACAGCAACGTATGAAAAGGTACCAAAGGCTAATAGCTAGTAGTTAGCCATCCCATACCATACATTTATGAATTCGCGTGTGGAGTGGGAAAAGACCCATGCCATGCACTTCGTTTCAGACTCTATTATAGCTGCTATTCTTGTCTCCATTATTGCATATAGCTATTCTACTTCTATTTACTACTTCGTATGAACGTGCATTATGCTATTATAGTATTGCATTGACTGACAGTTTACGTACAATACCAAAAGTATATGAAGAATGGAATCTCTATGCTTCTGTTGCAGGTGAACAATGTGGGACGTTCTTACAGGCTACAATAGCACACAAAAGCAGTCTGGTAGAAGCTTGGTAGTTAAACTAGCTATATAATAGTTAGCCTATATATTATAAAAAGAGTACTAACTAACAGTAATGTTTGTTAAATGGTCTGAACTGACATAAAGAACTTTGTGACTAGTTTACATATAACAGAATGAAATTTCATGGGTCACTCCATTCCATCGCTGTTTCTCGTGAAGGAACTTCTTTACCTACTTCAAATACTTACATTTACCCATTTAAGTGTTTTGGTTAGCTTTATTTTCCTTCGTACGGGAAATTGAGCTTACCAATAGTGAAAGCCATAAGAGTTTCTATTGATAAAGAATAAAAATAAAAATCATTGAAATAATAATTTAGTGAACACGATCCTTTGTGCGATTACTTTATTTTTTATACCTACTATAAGCAAACATCAGTGTTAATTTATTTAAGATTAAAATCTACTTTCTACCGTATACAGTAGCCTGAGCTTATACATATCTACTTTATAGACAAAATGTTTAAAAAAGTTAAGGACTTTGTACAACAGTTTAGTCCGGTAAGAATCTGCGTCTTTGTATTTGACTTTTGCTACTGGTTCAATTTACAATGTAACCATTTGTAATCCTACAGTAATTCGTAACTCGACAACCATTTTTTCTAGTACTTTCTTTAGTTTTTATAAACAATTATAAATATAGGTCCCATGATCAGTGAACAAACATAATGAAAGATTTAGCCATTTAATTTAGGCTGAAGAATTTCTTTAACATAATTCTTATTTCTAACGAACTACTACACGTACTTACTGTATATTCTACACAGAGCTACATCAACCCTTTATTTATAAACATCTTTATATTTAGGTTATAATATAAATGCACAAAGTACACGTTTGTAATATTATCTTCTAATTACACATACCTAAAATTAATCATTTCCGTTAATTAGTACAAGTCAATGTACTACTTATGGGTTATAAAGTAATGAAATGGTGACGTTGTTCAATTAAGGAAAGACAATTCCCCGTCAGAGTCTCAAGTGATATCCAATTTAGTGAGAAGGAGTTAATTACTAGCTTTTACTTATTACACTTGGTCGCTAGCCACTTGTGCTTGTATTTCATTTACTCACATGAGTTTCTTTGAATCCCACAGAAAAAAATGGCAGCGGCGACACTGACGAGTAGTCCTTCCCAACAGTCGATCAAAGTGAACGTGGAGAAATGTGCCAACTTCATGCGGCAATTCCGTGACCCGCAAAGCCGTGAGCTAAAGAAATTGACAGCTAATCAGTTCATGGAAGTCTGGAGTCACTATGACAAGGACGGTAAGAATCAAATCAAGTGCTAATTAAATATTCTATACGATTCCCTGAACACATATGTACTTATGTCCCTGTGTAGTATATATGGTGTACATACGTAAGCGTATTGGTTTGTAATGGTAATAAAATAAAAAATACATAATAGCTACCAATCATATACACCTAAATGCAATCCATAAATGAAAATAATAGCAACACCGGACCGGATACTTTCGTATGACAATCGCGATGGCATTGACTTAGGTAGAGGCAGGCTATTGCATAATGAAATGAACAGAAACAGAAACGTAATTATCAGTTTCTGTGCTGTGCTGTACTTTTTATTCAGATTATCCGTGCACGGCAGAGCGAAGGACAAGAAACAGATAATCATCTTATCATTGCATTTAACCTTCCGGTCTAATTATAAGTAGTAAATAGTGTACTAGATTTTGATGTGTATGACATGACTGTATATTACACACTGATGTATATACAAACACTGATACATTACCCAACAACAACTAATGAAGGAAATATTTTAGTAATGTGTAAACAATTGATTCGGATAAAAATCAAGGTAAGGTACTTAATAGTAATTATAGTGTTATGGGATTTTTATTGTGTCCTATATATAAATAGCGTGTTATAAAATGATCAATGCTTCAAAACCATAGGTCTACACTAATGTTTGTTTAAAGCTAATATGAATATTTCCGATCCAACCGTGTCCGTGTTATAATTCCAGGCACGCCAAACGTGCAAACTACTAAGTAAATGATTTTAGCCAATTATACTTAATGAAATATAGACTAGGATAATTTTACAAACTAACATTACCTAAGCTAAGAATTAAGTAATGGGAAAACATAATGAATGAATATATTTATTTAATTATTTCATGAAGCAAACGGTTATATCGAAGGAACGGAATTAGATGGCTTTCTCCGTGAATTCGTCGCAAGTGTCAACAC
>JAQFYC010007240.1:0-10794 GCA_034694165.1 Tomocerus mixtus
AAAACTGCGGATGCTATCTGTAAAGTTATTGCTTACAACCTTACAACTTACAAGTCTTGTGCATGTATTAATTAATATCTGTATATCGAAAGTATACTTAAGGATTGTGGGAGAAGGGTAATTGTATTTGGAATTCTAATTGTTAAATGTAAGTACGCCTCATCCGTGCAGATTATTCGCGCCAGGCGACGAGAGTACCTCTTTTTCTGTACTACAAACACTTGAGACTTTATTATGTATTATGATCATGTAATACCTATCTATATTGCATTAAAGTACTTATAATATTATCACTCTCATTGTTGAATAGTATTGTGTTGAGTTTGTCTAATAAGTTGTTCTTGTATTTTAATAATGTGACTATATAGCGTTGTAACTTTGAACCGTTTTCTCCGTTGATCATTCTTAAGGGAGAACATCCGTAAATTGATACTCGGCTCCGCTCGCCTTGTGAGATAGGCATTAGTAGTGAAAATCTCTTATCTTAATGTGACTGGTTTTTTCTTTGCAAGCAATCCATGATGATAAACTTGTGCATATTGTTTTAAATTGTAGGATTCTGCCCATTATCACACTCTTGCTCCGTCCACTTATGTATACCTTAATATGAAATAACAGAATCCAGATCATACTATAATACTCACACTGTGTTATTACAGTTCGGAATACTTCTGTAATTATATACACTATACCTACTTAGATTAGCATGTGAATAATCATTAGTAGAAAAATTAGAATTGATGTATAAGTACATTGCAGTACTGACAATAGTAAAAGTAGTATGTACAGATATGTAGTATAGGTATGCATACTTATTTATGCATATGCAGGTACATTAGATATAAATACAAAGGAATTTTTTGCATAATGTTATGTGTACACTGAACTTGTGAGTAAACTTTATTATTTCACGCCCCTGAATCAAGGTCTTAACTTATAATTAGCTATTATATAGACCTAATAGTAAGTAAGGAGTTAAATACTTCCAGCTTATTATTATTGCCCTAATAATGCAAGGAATTTCTCTTACATTCCAATTCCAAGAACAAGAAAAGTGATCAGATGCTTTTTGTAGCAATATTAATGTTAAAATTAAAACTTTCGATATTTAGGGCATTTAAAAATAAAACAATATATGAGCCAATAAATTTAATTGTGATGAAGAATTTATTCCAATGAAATGTATATTTAGGTAGTTCCCTGGATAATGATTCACAAATATTTTAGCATTTCTGACTTCTTTCAAGCAATAAAAGCAGAAATTGATACAGGAAACTAAAATATCATATCAAATTTTATCAGAGGTCCAATCACATTCTTTATGTGAGACGAAGACCATAAAATCTCGTGATAAAATCAACTGACATCCTCATAGGTGCACTATATTTTTGTGAAACACTTGAAATCACATCACATCCCATCAGGTACTTATTTAGTTTAATGGCCACAGCCATTGCATAGTATCAAAGAGTCTACACTTTTTTGTAGGCCAGAAAATATCACCAATGAAATCCGCTCCTCTAATCTTACTGTATAGTACAAGTACACTACACAAAACAGTACACACCTTGTATTATATCATATCCCGATTAATTCAAGAGATTATGCAAGGTGCTGCTGAAAATTAACCCCTATCTTTTACAACCTGAAAAGTCCAAAGGAATATACATAATAATTATTTTATAGGATCTGTGATATATATGCACAATATAATAATGCAGGTGTGCAAGATTTCTTCTTAATTACGTTGTTGGGATCATAATACATTTATAATTGGAAATAGCACCTCGTTAGTTTCTCTCATTGCAAAAGTGATAAAGATAGAGATGAGGAGTCATTTCTCATCATGAGCAGACTGCAGACCAGGTAGGGTACCTGCACAATAATTCACATCAGTACATCAGTGGGAAAGCATTTCGACTTAAAAATAAAGCATTGAAAGTATGTAGTCAGGAGAATTCATCTTCAGAGGTGATCTTATTGTTAGTTGGGCAATTACTTTATTGTTTCACATATCAGCAGTAAAGTATGTGGAAACATTATAGTCATTTTGATATGATAGGTATTTTATACATAATCCAAGTACATACATATACATACAAAATGAAATGTATATTTGTATGTATAAATTTCTTTATTAATTTTCCTTGCGTTAGATGTAGAATGTAATATATGTATGAGCTGTGTGGTAACAATGTTTCTTTTTGTTTTGACATGGTCTCAGATGAAGTATCCTGATTAAAAGAGTGAAAAGTCAGTGTAGTGTATTAGGAACAAGTAAGGATTGAGTTTGACTTGGCAGATTGTGTTATGATGTGTATTGAACAACCAATCTCAATTGAATTGAAGTGAAGGCATAGTTATTCATGTTAGGAGTTAGGATAATAATAATAATAATGCGATGGCTCGCTTACTTATCCTTGTTTACGATTAGGCTTACTTACATACACATACATAATACAAAGTAATAAATAAGTAATGGAAAGAATTGATTGAATGGATATGGAAATCTGTTGACCCTCCGACCCGTCGGCCCTTTGTTCAATATCCTCTTCAAATGGAAACCAATAAGAGCTTTCATGTAGGTCCACATATTGTCCAAGATAGAATCATACATCATATCGCACACATGCACCTGACCTAAAGGTTAATGAAAATAACTCGGAGATCCTCTCACCTCACTCATTCAACATTTTATCCTCTACTTATGTATTTGTGACCGAGAATCACGTGAGAATGCATATGAGTGAGAATTATTGGCATCACATTTTGTATTCATTTTATTTAAATTTAATTGATACTTTTTAATCTGCTTTTATATGTATATTCTTACAAATAAACTAATTGTGCAATTAAATTAATTGGTATCTATAATATAAACTGAAGACACCTTAAAGGTCGTAATTTGCCTACACTCGCAAAGTAATTTCAGCAAGAATAGCTAAAAAATTGGATTAAAAGTGATCAATAAACTATATCTTATCTTATTTTGATAGCACGTATACTAAAGTATATGTATGAACTGCTCTGTATAAATATTTTCTCTAGTATAGTTATGTAGTGTCATCATTCAATATATTTAAAGTATTTATTGATCCAACAAAGGTACATTTGTTTCGCTCACTTTATAATTCGTTTATTGTAGAGACTTTGTACATAGCAGTGTGTGATAATGGCACAGGTTCGATTTTTTCTATAGCGTCAGGTAAGGGTAAGGGTAAGGATGAGCTAGGTATTCTTATAACCAGATTCCCGTATGCGTTATTGTTAGAAATAGCTACATTATATATTTATATTGTAATATATGTGGTATAGAGAGATTTATTTAGTTGCAATAGCTTGTATGTATTACAGTGTTAGTTTGACAGAGTTGAGTTGAACGAAGCGAACCATTGAACCGTGTCTCCTTCCTTTGATTACATTTTACGAACGACAATACTTTTGGCTCTGCTTGACTTTCGATATTTATGCATCGTAATGTAACATAATGGATCTCTCTTTCAAGTTTCAACTGTCTGTGATTTACTGACAAAAGAATGTAAATGCTATACATACATACGTTTATTTATTATCTGTATCCGCATTTCATGTTCATTCAAAACTCTAAATACAGATATAAACTGTATGTACTACATGCAATTTAAATGTTTTGCCTTTAGGCAAATGTAGTAACGATACATATTTCTGTTTTAATGTTCACTGTTTGTAAAATAATGTCTCTTTTAAGGTATTATGTGGGTAGAACTAAAAAATTTAATGGACTAAAATAGCCAAGCAAGGGAGGATTAAATTTATTTGCTTCAATTGCTTGGCAAAATATTCAGTAAAGGTATTTTATTTGCAGTTATGGTTTGCAGTCGGTGTCATTTACCATTTACCATTTTCAGGATATATCATCTGCATGACTTGGCGCGACAATAAAATTATTGAGTGACAAACTGACAATGAGACGTCACACAACTGCTCAACAGTGATAAGTGAAACTAAAAAGGAAAGGGAAGTATCGAACAATAGAAGAAAAGCATCCATGACTTTTTTGAAAGTATTATTTACAATCTACAAACATTTATCTGTACAGAACAGAACACAGAGAGTAAGCATGCAGAGTCCAAATCAGGAAGAATACAAATAAAAGACTATTTTAGAGTATCACACACAAATCTGCATATTTATATAAACAAATACAGAGCAAATCATAGACTATTATAGCCTTGTAGGTGTTTATGATCGGATTAAATTAATTAAATATCTCGGTAATTATACGTTCCCTGTAGAATTACAGATGTAAACTGTTCATGTTTAAGAGAAACAAATAAGTAAACTTAAAAGGAGACAGACAAGCTTAAATACTTAACTTGACTTGACTTAAGACAAGACAAGAGAAGGGATTGAGTAAATTGAGAAGCAAATAGTGTGCTTATCTTTCGTTAAAGCTTCAGTAATTATTGCATATTATTATTACGTGGTTGTTGTTTGTATGAGACAAGAAAAGAGTTGATTTTGTGAGAATGAGTGAGATTAGTATAATTGATGGGGCCACCCGGACTGTGAAAAATTCTTTGCTAAGCTTTGTGCACAGTAAGTTGTAAGTTCTCCAGTAATTTTCTCGTAGAACGTTAAAAGCTAAAGCTACAGAGAAAAATCGACATGATGAGAAAATTACAGCGGATTTGATGATGATGGAGTAAGAAAATAATGAGGGATGAAATGTTCCCAGTAATAATTTATGCTTGCAACTGAAACTGAAATGTGTACCAGAACCAGAGAATGGAGATTCCAAACTTTAAACTTAAACTGTTTATTCCTATACAGTATTACTCAAAATGCTATTCTATTCTACTATGTACCTATGTAGTTACCTAAATACTAAATACACACATATGTAAGTAATAGTACAAGAAAATAACTTTCTTCAACTCATTTTTCTAATTCTTCATTTCGATTCTATTCTGTGCACTCACGCAAGGCGACTCAGCCCTGAATGTCAAAAACGCACGGTTGTATAATAACCTGACGTGTATAGACTGTCTGTCTGTCTGAGTCTGCTTGTTTGTAAGAACAATAAACTCTGTAGTTGCAGTTCGAGCGGAGAATCGCTTCTTGCTTGCATAAATACTGGTGGAAAAATACTAATACTGATATGTATACCTAGCCTAAATAAATACACCTGAATTCTCAACTTCGTGTTTAATTATGTAATTAAATTGTATACAATGTACCCATCATCACTTTTTGCAGAATGTTTTATTGGGATAAATTGAATAGGTATTTCATTCAACTATACGTAAATATTTAGGTATAAGGTACTGTGATAGTAAGGAATACAATCTTTGAGCTCCTGTACCATTAAATGTTGTATAGCAAATGTATTCTACAAATTATACTTGTAATTGTAAAATTATTTCGATATTTCTGTACAGTAGACATTTAAAAATAAATTCTAATAAGTCAATCAATGTAAAATTATATGAAAATAGAATTACATTTATTCCAATTAAATAAATAGATGCCTGGTGAGCAAGATAGTTGATTTAGAAATTGCAGTCGCAGCCACATGCTTTTTACTGCAAGACATGATATTTACAACAGGAAATAACAATTTGGCTAAATATGTTAAGAATATTATATGGATCGCGATCGAAAAGTACATGTATACTTATACATATTAGAATCTCGGAACATTTCAGCAAAAATGTGAGCTGGTTAATTACTATATGGATTTTCTTGGCACTGCGTAACGTATATGTATTAAATTCAGTTTTGCGTGCTTGCAATGTTTGTTTAGTAGTAAACGTATAATTTAAATGTCTTGTTGGATTTTGTGTAAAGTAATGCTGATGTTACACCGGTAGTTGTTCCACAAAGAGATTTTCATACGCTTTCAGTTGGTTAATAATGTGCAAAGTTGTAATGTGATAAATGCACTACAATGTAGAAGAGTTTGAAAGAAATCGCCTACATAGCTCCAGGAGGCTTCCTTCGTGGAAATATTTAATTGCCTATCACCAGAATCACCGCTGTGCTTCGTGATCTGGTTTATCCATAAAAATTTCCCCATAAGTAAATAATGCATAGATAATTCACGTATTACAAGCGTATGTATGATTAGTTAGGTGTACCTAACATATGTATGTACATTACAAACATAAAGCAAACCACACTTAATAACAATGTGTTTTCTTTTTGAGATTTAGGAGTTTTAGCAAGTTTGGATTTTATTTTTGCACATCTGAGACTATTTGTAATGCCATGCTAATGTTGCCAGTGTTTGTTTGTGTTAAGCAATAAAAATAAAATTACTATGCTAAATCGAGTAAATACAGCCATTAGGTTTAGTAATTGCTGGTCATAATAATAATAGTGTATAATATTGTCTTTCTTCGCAAGTGTCGGTATTTATGAGGTTGTGATGTTTTTGTTTTCATGAGTTGTAGTGTGGTGCTATAGCTATTGTATTGTAGAAGGGCAGCATGACTAATTGTAAGATTTAACTTCAGGCTGTTTGTAAATGAACTTATTTAGGGCATATTAAAATACGCCGCTTTTCATTATTTCACTTCCATCATCTCAAGTCAGAACTTTAAGCCGAAACATTTACTTAAGCATTTAAGCTCTATCTAATTGTAGAGTTGAGGTTATTTGGAGAAATCTTCATATCTTTAGTATTTATTATTTTTGTGGGATGTGTCAACCATTTTTGTTTTTTATGCTGAAACAGATTTTACACTACTTATCTAAATTATTAGATACTCTTTCAATTTGATAAACTTAATTACAGAAATAATTCATTTTTGCAAAGCTTAATCAAATTGCCTTTGTTTACACTTAAATATTATAGTAAGTATTAAAACTGGTTAAATGAAGATTTACAATTTAAAATTAGATTTGGAAATAATTAACCAAAAATACTTAATGCAACCAAGGCAAGGGCACTATAAATGAACGTCTGTTCATACATTGTATGTAGAGTGCTCATTAAGAGAACAGTAGCCTGTTGTTGTATGTGTATAATGTTCTATTTATATTTCTGTCCATGTCCGTGTAAATACTTCATAATGCTACCGATTTAAAGTCACATTAAGAACTAAATTGCCTACCTTCTGGTTCAGGTCTCATGAAAATGTAAATTCTCAGTAAATGTATAGTTTCCGCTTCTAATTTTTACCTACTTATACTTTTGTATGTTACATGTTCTTGTATTTCTGAATTTCTCTCACAGAATCCATTTAATTATAAAGAATATGAGTAACATTGAAAATCATTAATGTTAACAGTGAGCAATTAGAAGCAGAATTGTGTCAGACCCAGACCAGTAGTAGTGCATTGCATGATAATTTCTAAAAAATAATTTTATTCTACAATAAACCTTACATACTTTTATGCTGAATTGAATTATAGGAAAATTATGCATGGGTAAGTAAGGCTAGGCTCGTAATATTATTATTTACCTGTTAGCGTTAATTATTCTTGTGATTAATATTAAATATGTATGTCCAGTAGGTAAGACTTTACCTATACGTATGAGGTGTACATATAAACTATAGCCACCGTTACATAATTCCTGTTTATGTAACATTGTATTTCTTTTGTTTCCCTACTTTGTAGTAGTACTATTATCCGTAAGCACAGACATTCGTATTCTGAAAAATTAGAGAAATGTTCCCTACAGGGAGGCAAATAGTAATTCCAGTATTCATATTACTAGAATTTAGTCCGTAGTTTAGCTTTATGTAGCCTTCGAGCTATAATTTCAACTTCCTTTAGTTTAGACTTGTAAATATTTTGTATGTACAACTATAGTGTACCTGATTACGTACGTACGTAGTTTCATTATTATCAGTGAACGAGTAAACATGAGACAACTTGACTCGCATGTTAAACGTTAAACACAAAACAAGAAATAGAAATAAGAGCAGCAAATTACAGTTTTCCACAAAATTTTCTAGTTAATGAGCTTATGTTTAATTCATGAAAATGGAAACAAATACGTGATAAATGAGCTTCATTTTTCGGTCAAGAAAGGAGAACAAACGTGAACGTGAGTAGTGAGTGATGCAACTTGCGTTAGTAAGTACTTAGATAGCTAAACGGAGCATTATTACTATTAGGAACTAAATACATAGATAAATACGATAAACAATTTTCATTTCCTTAAGTATGTACGTACATAAGTGGAGATGATGTAGCGAGGCTTCTAACTGTATCACAGAAATAGAAGAAAATCCAATTTTCGGAAAATCTCTTATAATGTTATTGAAATTTTCAAATACAAATGATGTTGTAGATACAAATACCATAATATTAGTAGATAGAACATTGAAGAGTAAGTAAAGTACTCAAGGTACAGGAACTAGTTCATTTCCTTTTGTACTTAACTTAACTAAGTAGAGAATATTTTTAAACTTGGGGCTAAATTTAGATTTTAGATACATGCAGAACACTGCTAACTATCTGTACTACCTATACATAGAGAAGAGTATTATGCATTTGCATAAATGATTCATTTCCTTTGTTTATGAGTTACCTACTTTATTTCTGTACTACTCGTAGTTACAGGCGTTTTGCGCTATAATGGCTTTCGAATGAATTATTTATTAATGCAAACGCGGAGAGTACAGCCAGAAAAACAGCCAAGCTAGATCTTTGACTATTTATTTGTTGTTCTGCTTACCTGGGTTATGTTATGGAGAGTTCGATTGATTTTGTTACCTTCCTCACTGCACATACGTATGACTGATCTCATTTAGTATTTTGAACTTGAGTTGCATGTACGTAGCTCAACCTGATTTTATTTTACATGACAAAACATCAATATTGATTTCTCATTTACTATTGTTATGCATGGACATCTTAAACGCTAAGCTAACGCTTACAAAAACCGATTAACAAAATCAAAGGACTGAAATTGCCCGATACTAGACTATTGTGCATAAATAAAAGGTATTGCATATACTCAGATTATACTACTATGTATTATGTATGCATATGTGTTACAATGAATTTGAATTTCTGATCGGTATAGTTAGGATATGCTCTAGTTTACTCATGTACATATTTTATAAGGTGATACACACGTAGTTAGACTTGAAGTGAAGTACTTTATAGAGTTGTGGAGAGGTGTGAGTTAAGTCCGGCCAGGCTAAGTAAGAAAAGGTAAAGGTGAGGCAAAGTTACACCCGAGAGGTGACACTCTATCACGATTTATCACCTCATTTCCGGCTAAAATAACGTCAACAGACTAATGAAAACTTTCCCAATGCTCTCGTTGCTTTTTTCTTGTGTCGTTCCAGCAAAGACTTCTAAATTAGGTGCTAATGGCTATGTATCACCACCACACACAACAAGCACACGTCTTATATGCACCAGAAATATAACACAGAGCATTACAACTCTAATATTGAGTATAACACCTTTATAGTACTTATGTAACATTTATAATGGTCTTGATACATAGTAGTGTATTTGTATAGCTATAGCTACTAAATTACATGATCCAAATCGAGAAAAATAAAGCAAAATGAAACAAAGTTGAACTAAACCTTCTCTTGAAAGGGAACAACACTCTTTAAGTAAGTATATAATGTGTATAAAAGGCAATCGGGTGAGAAAGGGAACGCATGTTCTGTTCAACAAACAAAACAACTTAACATTTGCACTGTTACATAATACTACAATAGCTACATCATTAAACATACTGCATATACTTAAGTGTGTTCTGGAGAAATATAAATATCCATACGTTGCATGTCAGATGACTGAAGTGGTCTGGTTTCTTTACTATTTATAGGCACTCCTATCCTATCTTAGTAGTAGTTCTGTGTATCCTACTCGTACATATAATATGTACTGTAGAAAACGCAATTACATTGTAATCACCTTCTCCATGGCTTATCGATCTAAATCTTAGGATTACCTTGCTAACGAACAAAACAGATCAGAGCAAAAAGACTGGAGTGCAATAACAATTCTTATTTATCATTAGCTACAAGGATACAAGTCAACGCTATCATCTAAAACATTTAACACGCCAAGTTTTAACTGCCCGAGCATCTTGATTCAATGTTAATGCGTTCAAACGTTCAAAGTCGGTTCATGTGAGTTCTTCTACTTTAGGTTGATTGTATTTATTCTTAAAAAAGTCGATTTATGACTGTGTTCAACTTGTCCAGTTTCCTATCTAACAATAAACTATCGATTCGCTTAGAATCACACAATCAGATAAGTACACTGATTTTTAGAACAACTCTACCTTAGTTACTACTATATACTATTTAATACGAACAATGCACGTATTTATACCTTCTAAGTACTTAAATGAATAAATAATTTAGTTTTTCAGCTCTTTTATATTGGTAAACTGGTATCTGCAAAATTACTTACATGTGTACATGACAGGAAAGTTCTTAGGTGGCATTAGTTGTTATTCACTATACATATACGTTGTACTTAAATTGTGGAATATATTTTTGTGTCACAACCTTTGAACTTCTCGAATTTCTCCTCTTGTATGCACAATTAAAGATTTTTACAACTGGTGTTATATTATCTATTGCTTCTTATCATAAATAAATGTATTTCCAAGCTTCCAGAAAAACAATTGGGCATTTTAATTAGAATCTACATTTAGAAAATAATTTTAAAATATTAACTTGATTTTCCAAGCTTTTAACGTATACTTAAGTACAATTTATTCCAAATTTTCTCCTCTATGTTCCACGGCAAAAATAACACAAGCTACATGTCAGCACCACATTCTTAAATTGAGTAACTGATAGTAGGCTTTAATTTTGATGG
>JAQFYC010007241.1:0-10794 GCA_034694165.1 Tomocerus mixtus
AAGGAGAGTAATGTAACGTAACATAACATAACATAGCTATATGATACAGCTTTAAAAATATGAATATGCGTTAATAGAGTTTATTGTTGGAATGTAATCGAGTATTAATGATCGTTCCTTGCCTGAGCATGGGCCTAAGTAAATTTGAGTCAGTCAAAATCAAGCAGTTGCTTTGCTTTTGGTTAGAATTATACGAACAATGTAATTATTTACTAAGAGTTGTATGCTTTAGCGGACCAGACCACGATAATACCTACTTTCCACTAAAATGCATGCTTTTATGGAAAGATGTAATTATGATGCATTGTGTTCCATTGTTCTCTGTAATATCTGATAGATAGGTACATTATGATCTTTATAATATGTATGTAGCACTACAGTAACCGTATTTTATACGGGGAACATAAACTAAAGATAAACTTACGCGGTTTTCCAACTCTCATACAGATGTGAGTTTAGTGAGCACTACATAGTAAAGAATATTTTGTTCATTTTATAGTAAGCAAGCGAAGCTAAACCAAACCAAGCCAGTATGTCTAATCTCATTTTCGTGATCGTGTTTGTGGGAGCTGAAAAAGGAAAAAATGCATATTAAGCATGCTATTTGTTAGACAGCACTGATTTCATATAGGTATACGTATTTATATAGTATAAATAATACACAGCATAGTAGTGCCAGAGACTCGAGCTCAAGTTAAGTTGTTCGTACTAATATTTCTTACTTACCTTCCTTTACCCTTAGTTACATTACATTACTTACTCCAGTATACATAAAATAACCTAACACCCTGTCATATTATCCATAGTATTTAATAAGCAGTATAATAGTTCTTTGAATAATGTAGGTAGTGTTAGAGCAGACTGTAGACTTTTTATTGATGTCTGAATTTCCCTTGTTCCACTAATAACTGCTCGATGCTTAGGTAATCCATTTTTATTGTAGTAATATTATAAGCCATAAGTTTATACATCAGAGCGTGTATAACGTGATAACATGTTTGATTTAGCTAACCCATCTTATCGTGTACAGTACACAGAAATATTAGTATTCGTATAATGCGATTATGTAGTGTAGTGCACTATACATATGTACCTCTGCGTAACGTGGTATTAAACATTTTGTAGGAAAAACTTTGGTTTCCAGGCACATTAAGCTTTTTACGTGTACATAGTAATAGTAAGTGTGTGTATCATGTGTAAACTACTGTACCAGCACATAATATCTCTAGCTATAATATTTTTACCTGTATGTTATGCGGTTATACTTGTACCTACTACCTACCTACCTACCTACCTATGTGTAAACGAAAAAGAGCAGAAGGCAAAACGTGGGCAAAAAACATTCTGTCTGTTCTAGCTCTGAGTCTGACATTGGAAACATCCATTCCAGTTTCACATTGCATTGTGTGCCTGTGTATATTATGTACTAATGTGCTTACTTAGGTAGTGTATGTACGTACTAATGCATTAGTAGGGAAATTACTGTGGAAGTCGAAGTATTAATTAGATATTTTCAAGTACACCAATTACACTCAGAACTACATAATAAGTCGACTCTCAAGAATCATAAGTTGTTTGTAGGTAATAATGTAAGTTGTAATTGTAATGAAGAGAGTCTCTATATCTCTGACTAACTCTACTATATAGTAGCTACATAATATCATTGGAAAACAAAAAGTTTTTCTGTGAATGGTGAATGGCTGAGTTTTCGTCTTTTAAGCTCATGTTTAGTGTATAGTCTGTGTTGGGGAGTGGAAAAGTGTAAGTAAGAGCTGTATTATTGCCACACTAGACTAACTACAAGGTATATGATGTATTTGTACACGTACACGAAAGCAAGGCACTGACTAATAGTTATATGGTATATTATAGTGACTCACTTGGCTTGGCTAACTTAACTAACTCCACTCAAGTGCAGATATAATTGTAGAGAGACAGACATACACATAGACATTCATTTCTGTAATTTGTTATGATATTATGTATCTATCTGTTGCTGGTTTGGTGTGGTGCTGTAAAAGAAAGGAAGGAACTGTATAGTTTTATTTTATTTTATAGTAGGATATAGATAATATGTTACAGAATGGTTCGTGTAAGGTTTTAGATAGGAGATAGATAGATTAGATGGATAGGAGTCCTACATTCATAGAATTTAATGGCAGACATACATGTGGAAATGATAATAGAACAAGTAAAATGATGTTGGCTACCAGTTAGTCAGACAGGCCAGGACATAAGTATAAAATGAGGCAGACAGAAGTAGACAAGACACACTCACTCACGAAGGATTGGAGTATAATGGCTACATAATATGTAGGTAATGATAATTAAGGTAGGTAAAATAAAAGAGGAATGGCATGGCATGGGGAGCAGTAGGAGAATTATTGTAGATTAGTTAAGATTAGATAGGAAGGATTTATTTTTTTCTTCTTTTCTTGGTTTTCGTAATAATTATACATACAAGGGTAAGATAATATGGAGGATGATTTGCTGAAGTTGAAAACAATAATTTTCCAGATTCCAAGGAGATAAAGAAGGAGGATAGTCGAAGCAGCAGCGTTTTGAAAAATGCCCTAGAAAAGGAATCGGCGGACTTTGGTGATCTCACTTGTCCTTATTGTACATTTACGGCGGAGACGGAGAGTCGACTTGCAGCACACGTTGCATCCCAACACTCTGGCTCGGACCTGTCAAGAACCTCAGGATGTTCCTCCCGGGAAAGAGAGCGAGAACGCGATCGAGATCACCACCATCACCACCACCATGGACAGCAAGCCTCTTTAGTGCGAGCTTCCAGCTCTCCCGATTTAAAATCTGAAATGAGCACAGAGAGTATGGCATGTCCCTTGTGTCAGGAAATTTGTACTGACCGATTCAAACTGGAAAGTCATGTAATGCAAGTGCACAGTGTGAATGCGGAAGGACTTCAGAGGCTTTTGATGCTTGTAAATCAGTCCCATTGGCTGAATACCTCACGCTCTTCGGGTAATAACCAGAGTTCTAGTTCCGACTTGAAGAGTGACTCGAATGATGAGGAAAAGGACAAATCCGAGAGTGAGAGTTTTGTGGAAGAGATTTGTGACAGTGATGAGTTCCGTTGTCAAACGTGTTCCAAGTGCTTTCGCACTTTGGACGACTTGTGCACTCATCAAAATGAATTAGGACACTTGGAGATCAAACAAACACCTGGAGGGCCCGGCTACCTTTGCTGGAAGAAAGGATGTAATCAGTACTTCCCCACGGCTCCCAGTCTCCAAATGCATTTCCGAGAGATCCACGCAAGGGGGAAACAATCCATGGCTGTATCCGAGAAACATGTGTACAAATACAGATGCAATCAATGCAGCCTGGCATTCAAGACTATGGAGAAGCTACAATTACATTCACAATACCATGCCATTCGAGATGCGTCCAAGTGTTGTCTGTGTGGAAGAAGTTTCCGATCTCTTGTCGCACTCCAGAAGCACGTTGAGACATCCCATACTGAATTGTCTGAAGATGAACTACAACAATTCAAACTGAGCATTGCCAATAATCCATTACTCCTTGCTGGGTTGAGTGGCCAAGTTCTTGATCCAGCGACGACCGAGTTGTTGAAGAAGGAAAGTGCTCGCGAAGAGGAGATGATGATGGAGGAAGATAATAGGGACGACTACCCAGGCGAGAAAGACGATAGCGGCATGAACGAGAGCGGAGGAGAAGGGGATAGTAATGACTCAATGGGATCCAAAGACCAGCAATTGTTTGAGGATTACCTGAACACCCAAGCCATGGCTGAAGATAGCTACAATGATCCTAATCGAAAATATAAATGTCACAGGTGTAAAGTGGCATTCACGAGACAAAACTACCTAACCAGTCATAACAAAACGTTACTGCACCGCAAAGGCGAGAAGCTGAGCTACCCTATGGAGAAATACTTGGACCCTAATCGACCATACAAGTGTGAAGTTTGTAAAGAATCATTCACTCAGAAAAACATTCTTCTGGTCCACTACAACTCTGTGAGTCACTTGCATAAATTAAAGCGGGCGATGCAAGAGCAACAGCAATTTTTAAGTCAGATCCCTACCTCTCTCCCGTCATCAGCCCCTCCTGTCCCAGTTTCACCAGCAGCCACCGCAGCCAGTTTGGTGAGTCCTGTGAGCAAAACTCCTAATACTTCCTCAGCCACGGCTCCTGCTACACCGACACCCTCAATCCCCTCTGATGACGATGACAAGAAGCCATTTAAATGCAATATTTGCAAAGTGGCCTACAGTCAAGGCTCTACTCTTGATATTCACATGCGCTCAGTTCTTCACCAAACCAGAGCTTCTAAATTACAAGAACTGGCCATGACTGGACAAATTGATCTCAGCAAGCCTCTCATCGAACAGCCCGAGCCACAGAAACTACAAGATCAACATAAGAAACTCATGCAGGAAATGCTAAGTCCGAAAGGTGGGGACGGCCCTCTCTCATTCTCAACTCCGGGACGCTCATCCAGTCCAGCTAGCTCTCACAACTCAAGCCCCCAAAATGCCTCCGTCTCTCCAGCGATTTCTTCTCCACAAACTCTCTCGTGTCCACGGTGCACTGTCGTGTGTGGCTCTCAGGAACAATTGATTCAACATCAACACTTGTATTGTATGTTCCAAAACTCTCTGTCTCTGTTCCCTCCTCTTCCTTCACCTAACTCGAGCTCAACTCCAAATACCTCCACACTTGCCATTGAGTCTCAGTCCACCCCTTCCGCAACCAGCAATAGTAATAACAATAATAACAGTCCTCCTTCTCCCTCTGAATCTCCTGCACCTGCTGAAGAGCCTTTCCAAAGATTTATCATGCCTGGGAAAAAGTCCTCTCAGATTTACAAGCATTTGCTGGAAAGTTATGGCTTCGAGGTTGTCATGCAGTTTAATGAGTACCATCAGAAGAGGATCAAGCGTGAGGAGGAGGAGGAGCCCCCGTTTGACGACCAGATCATCAAAGAATTCCCGGAGCTGGCCAGGTCATCTTGCCCATATTGTAAGAAAGAATTTTCCAGTGTGTGGATATTGAAAGCTCATTGTGAGGAAATTCACAAGGATGTTGTCTCAATGGAGATACTGGAAAATTTTGCTGAAGCTTTCAGAGCCGAGTATTCCAGCAAGGTGGAGGCAGCCGAGGCGGCAGCAGCGGTGGTCGACAAAGACTTGATGGACAGCAGTATGGAGAAGGAGTCTGGCAGCAAACCTCCTGGCACTAATCCTCCGGAGCAGCCCAACAATCCGACTGCACCGAGTACACCCACGGCCTCGACGACGCCCGCCTCCAGTGCCGACTCAGTAAGTGGAAATAATTCTTCTGCAGCTCCAGGACATTCATCTAACATGCCCATGTCACTAGCACAGCATATGAACGATGTACAAGCAGCTTTGAATGCTATGGCAGCATCTCAGTTGCAGCATTTTAATCCTATGATTAATCCTATGATGATGGCCGCTGGGCTAGGCATGGGTCTTCCATTGGGTTTGAATATGAATGCATTAGCAGCTATGAATTTGCAACCTCCTCTTGTTCCAATGATGATGCCACCACCATATGATCCCATGAACATGAACAATCTCTCCCAATCTCCTAACCAAATGTTTCAGCAGCAAATGGATCCTAACATGATGGCAAAGCAGCAGCAAATGATGCAACAGCAACAAACGGCGGCGGCCGCCGCTGCTGCTTCATCACAGCAGAAACGAGCCAGAACTCGAATTACAGATGATCAGCTCAAAATACTCAGGGCTCATTTCGATATCAATAATTCCCCCTCTGAGGATCAAATACAGCAAATGGCCCAGCAAAGCGGTCTCCCTCCCAAGGTAATCAAACACTGGTTCCGAAACACTCTGTTTAAAGAGCGACAGAGGAACAAGGACTCTCCCTACAATTTCAGCAACCCACCTTCCACCACACTCAATCTGGAAGAGTATGAGAAAACAGGGGAAGCCAAAGTGGTACCTATGCCTTTGGAAGAGCAGAAACAATATGTAGATAGTCCTAGCAATGCCACATCAAAGAAAGAAGGAGCCAATAAGAAACTGCAACAGCAGCAACAACAACAACAGCAACAACAAGCAGCAGCCCAACAACAATTACAACAGCAACAACAACAGTTGCAGCAACATCAGCAGGCCCAACAAGCTCTGCAACAACAATTCCAACAGCAACAGCTACAACAACTGCAGTTGCAATTGAGTCAGCACGAACCCATTGACATGAAATTCTTGACAAACCACGACAGCAGCCATGGGGAGATATCCGAGACGGAATCCCGAAGTGAAGATGAGAGACCCCGCAAGAAAGTCTCAATGCCAAAAGGGACATCCAGCTCTTCAGCGTCGTCAGCCTCGCAGCCGACGCACAAACATGCTCGCTCTTCTTCTGTCCCATCTACGTCAGTTCCTGAAGCAAACTCTAGTTCCTCGCCTAATAGCCTTACATTGACATCACTTATAACCTCGCAATTAAATCCGTTGGATTTGAATACAAATTCACAGACAATGCTCCCTCCTCCGAAAATGAATAATTTGAATAGTTTTATCACACCGAGAGAAGTTCCTAATTCAAGCAGCCTTTTATCACTAGCATCCCCTAGTGGTATGCATAGTCCGGGGAGTGGACGATCAGATTTGATGACTACCCCTCCCCTGGGTAACTGTGCCAATCAAAGTATGTCTTCGGGTAAGCGAGCCAACAGAACCCGATTCACTGACTATCAAATCAAAGTATTACAAGAATTCTTCGAAAATAATGCTTACCCGAAAGATGATGACTTGGAATATTTATCTAAACTCCTGAGTCTCAGTCCCCGCGTTATTGTAGTATGGTTCCAAAATGCCAGGCAAAAAGCACGAAAAGTATATGAAAACCAGCCCCCGGTTGACACTACGGAAGAAGGTGCTGGTAGATTCCAGCGAACACCTGGTCTCAATTATCAATGCAAAAAATGTCTACTGGTATTCCAAAGATATTACGAATTGATTCGCCATCAAAAAACTCATTGCTTCAAGGAAGAAGATGCGAAGCGGTCTGCACAGGCACAAGCCGCGGCGGCCCAAGTAGCAGCAGCCATGTCTTCAGAAGATTCCAACTCAAGTCAACTCACAGATAATAACAGTCTAACATCAAGCTGCGGTCCGAGTCCGTCTGCTGCCGCAGTAAATGCAGGGACACTTGGAAATGCGAATCAAAGTGCTGCTACTGCTGCTGCATTGTACAATGCCGAGATGAAAGCTCAAATCAAACTGGAGAGTCAGGACGAAACATTCCAATGCGACAAATGTAACTTGGTATTCCCCCGCTTTGACTTGTGGAGAGAACATCAATTAGTTCACATAATGAATCCGAATTTATTCCCATCTTACTCTCCCGAAAGTCCTTTTGGTATTTTACAACAGCATGCTCACGTTCAGCAACAGCAACAGCAACAACAACAGCAAGGTCAACAACAACAAAGATCAGAGCAGCAGAAACAACAACGAGAGTCTCGAGAGTCAAATGAAACTTCCCAGCACTCCATGCAATCTCATAGTGCTGCTAGTAGTACTGCTGGAGATGCCACTGCAAAGCGGAAGTGGTCTGCTGACGAAATAACCGATGACGATAATAATGACCAGCCGCGTGACAAAAGACTCAGAACAACAATCCTACCAGAGCAATTAGACTATCTCTACCAGAAATACCAGATCGAGAGCAACCCCAGCCGGAAAATGCTGGAGACAATTGCACGGGAAGTCGGACTGAAAAAACGTGTCGTGCAAGTCTGGTTTCAAAACACCCGTGCCCGGGAGCGAAAAGGGCAGTTCCGGGCCCACGCACAAGTTATCAACAAACGGTGTCCCTTTTGTCCAGCCTTGTTCAAAGTGAAGTCAGCCTTGGAGACGCATCTTGCTGCCAAGCACGCTGACCAGTATACCAAAGGAGATATCAATATCGATGCTCTTCCTGATGAGGAGTTCGATCCCGCCTCATCCCCTATGGGTGATAATACTAAAGTTCCTATTAGTTTCGGTGCAACTGCAACTAACTCACTTGGTGCTGATCCTAATTCTCCTTCCCCGAATATTATGACGCCATTTTTGCATTCTCTGTCCACACACGCTGAACTGGAAAGTTCCCTCAAAAAACTTTACGAAGAGAGTCTTAAGCGCTACGCTCAGGAGGTCCAACAGGCTAGTCACAATGGGCGCTCCGATACTCAGACTCCAACAGATCTGCGACTCGTCAAAAACGAAGCCGGATCCCCGCCACCGGAGGGCGGCCCCACTGGCGAATTCCCGCTTGACCTCTCCAAACCAGTTGACCTGAGCCGAGCCGTTTCCAAACTTGAGAACATGGACTGTAATACAATGGACACCCATGACTATCTCTCCGGTAAGCCTCCAAATTTCAATTTCTTAATTAAAATCTCAACCACAACTTCTACAATCTAAAAAATGTATCTAGGAAAACTACTATACTCTATTCTATACTAATGTAGTAGATTTTAAAGTTTTTTTCCTTTCTATCAACTCCTTCGTACCTGTGCACCGCACTACTTATTAGTTCTATGTATTACAACAACCTAACACAAGGTGCGCTTCAGCTTTCATTTTAATTCATTAATCATTGGGTTTTCATTTCTGTATGGTATGGATGCAGTAGATGTACATACTTATACGTAAGTTAAGTACGACTACTCATTTCTTTAGCTGTCCTTTCTTCTCTCTTTTTTTAATTCATTTCCTTCTGTCTTTCATGTAGTTACATTTACATGATTGCTGTAAAGCTAAGCTCAGCTATAAAGTAATTATCATTGAATGATTGAAATGTACATTAATAAAAGAGCTACATAGAGTCCCCTTAAGTACTACTGTACCAGTATTAGTCAGACTATTACATACTTGCGTCTACTACAGACGAGAGAGAAAGATTTCATGATTTCTTACTGCTAAGCTCTCTTTAATTAAAAAAGTCTTTAAATTAGACTGTAAAGGGTCCTCCCACTATAAAGTATGGATATAAGAGCTAAGAGGGAAAGACAAGGAGTGCTGTGCACAGGTATCCTATTAGTTGAAATTGTACTTGGACAATGACATGACACAAGTCACAATGTAACAGATGGGGATGAATTCGAGGCATCTCATGATAGCAACCCGAACTCACCCGCTTCTAGCACTGCTAGCCAAAGACCGTCGTGCGGACCTGCAGCCAACAACACTGGGAATAAGAGATTTAGGACCCAAATGCAAATTCAGCAGGTGAACTGATGTCACTGTCCCTCTTCTTTCTGGAAACAGTTCAGTTACTCTTCTTTTATTACGTTTTTTTATTCGTATGCATTCGTTCTGTTTGCTCAATGTTGCATTTTTATTACTTCACTACATTCATA
Organism: Tomocerus mixtus; assembly: GCA_034694165.1. Taxonomy (NCBI): domain Eukaryota; kingdom Metazoa; phylum Arthropoda; class Collembola; order Entomobryomorpha; family Tomoceridae; genus Tomocerus; species Tomocerus mixtus. The sequence goes on from JAQFYC010007241.1 coordinate 9,389, forward strand.
CCCTCACTCCCCTACCTTAAAACTTATTACAGTGCAGTACAGTACAGTACACTATGAGTACCTATAAAACTATACAATACAATAGTACAATTGTTTGTGTATTGTACTTATTCTATGGAATGGACTCATGTCAGGCAAATTATATTGCACACATTCTCTCACCATTCTTCTCTTGAACTTAGAATATTATGTATGCACAACTATCACTATCTCTGCTATTCTACTACATACTACGTGTATGTACGTATAATAATATTATTTTCACACATGAGTTTTTTCCTCTCGTGAGTAGCAGATAGTGTGCAAGTAAATGTTTTACGTTTATAAAGCTACAGCGTTTAGCTTTTGCTTCTCGGGAAGAAAGATAGAACTACTGTCAGCGAGAGAAATGTACATTAGAACAGATAAACTGAGTCAGTCACTTCACTTGACTGGAATATTTTATTGCCCCATCGACATCACAACGAGATCCAGAGCCAGAACCAGAACCAGCAGACCTGACCGTTTTCGGTCCTGTGCTAGCCTCATTAATTTTTAAAGTTTGAACCGAACCAACTTCCCTGTTCCATAGTTCCATCCGAGTTAGGATCCTTGTCTTGTTTTATTTGTTGTCCTAAATAGTACCCTGTAGGTAAATGTAAGTAATAATGTAGGCTTACGGCTTCAGGCTTTTTTAAATCAAATTTTTGCAAATGGGAGTGGATAAACCTAGATACGTTATTCTGTAATGTCATGTAATGTACCTTAAACTTACTTAAAGTTACTTATTTATGTATACAACACAACACTACACCCTCGATAACTCTCTAGGCAATAATCTGACTGACGATGGCTTTGTTTCCTTTGATTTTTCTAGGTGAAAGTGATGAAGAGTCTATTTGCTGACTACAAGACGCCTACTATGGCTGAATGTGAAATGCTAGGTCGAGAGATAGGTTTGCCGAAACGGGTCATTCAAGTTTGGTTTCAAAATGCACGTGCAAAGGATAAGAAAAGCAAACTGGCTTTGCAAAAGAACTTAGGTCAGAGTCAAGAGCCCGAGCCCCAGAAGCTACCCGAAGAGTGTAAAAAGTGCTGCTTTAAATATTCTCACAAATACTCAGTGCAAGATCATATTTTTACCAAGAAACACATTGACAATGTCAAAATGTTCATTGAAAGTGGCAAATTAGACGATAGTGCAATGTTTCCTGTGCCATCTAATCCCGTGAGTACTAATTCTAATCCAAATGTACTTTCTGAACTGCAACATCAACATCAACACCAACCACCATCAGGGTCAGAGTCAGAACTAGAACCACCCACATATGATACTAACACTAATGTTACTATTAACACTAACACTCTCAGTGCGGATTTACTTCGGGCCAACATTGCTGCCGTCACAAATAACGATGCCCTTAATG
>JAQFYC010007242.1:0-10793 GCA_034694165.1 Tomocerus mixtus
GTTTTTCTTTTCTTCAATTTCTGCTCTGCATATATATAACGAGTATTAATTAATTCTTTATTTCCTAGTTCCTGTCTTCTGTTGCCAACTGGATTCCTTATAACTACAACTACATAATGTACTAAGGTACATTTACAGATGCAGTTCCGGTCGTTTACTATATATAATATATAATGAATCACATAATAACAATCTGTGTACAGCTTAATAACTAAATAACTTTTAAGTAAAACAAATATTGTTTCTATGCAAATGGATTTTGTCTGGACTGGATAGAATAACCTGTAGGTACATTTACATAAACTATTTACATAATGTGTATGTACTATATAAGTATAAGTATATGAAATCTGTTTGACCTACGAAAGGGAGGTGGACAGGTTAGGTCATATATGACCACAATATAATAATGCTTTCCTCATTCCTATCCAAACAAGAGGAAGATCAATAATAAATAATTATCACAACAACCAGCAGCACCTACTCTTCAATACATAATTATTCTTCTTTCCACACATTTACATCCTCACACTCCACTATACACACTTCATCACTTTTATATACTCTTATTACAAATACTAATTCTTACATTCCTCTGACTCATTAACTATCAATCATTTATATCATCTAAGAAACAATCTTCGCCCTTTACGTTATCTATACGTTGTTCTTGTACTTGATACCATTTTTATCACAGTCTACTTTGACTTCTAACAAATAAACAAACGATAATTATATGTAACTATAGATTAGATGAACTTTTGAAGATCTACTTAATTCTATTCTGACTAGGGTTACAGTACAGAGTACAGTAGTGAATAAATTAAATATTAACCTTTGGGATAATATGTTTGTAAATGTAAACAAGTCTACTGCTTTTTATGATCTTTTTGTCTCAATGTGTTATTTGGAAATATCTTTTATCTTTCCAGTCATTTATAAACATGAGTTGAATCTTATCGGGAATCTACTGAAGAACTACAGTAATGAAGGTATAAACAATAAACAGATTGTGCATATTATGCTGTGATTTATAGCATACATATTTAATTTAATACATATTTATAGCTTATTATGTAAACTGTCAGCCTATCCGCTCATTTGAAATCACTTGTAGCATTCGGAATAACTCGAGTAAATGAAAAGATATTTTAACCTCGGGTTTGAATTTAGAATGGGACACAGACAGGATAAGTTCATCGGCCAAGAAAGAAGTGAATTTAGTTGCTGAAGTGAATAAAATAAGCTAATTAAGAATAAAATAAGTATTCTTATACCAAAAACATATTGAACCAATTCATAATTAAATAAAATTAAATAAAGTTGAGATAATAGAGTTGTGAAATGAAAGTGGGCGCAAAGGCTTCTTTCTAAACGATTTTCTAAATCTGGAATTGTTTTCCAATTGTATGTTCCAGATTGATCAATGTTGACAAGATAGTTTGATGAAATAATACTCCATAAGTATTCCATAACATTTTCTGAACTTTATAATTAAAATTAAAATAATTCTCCATTAGGTGGTACCTTATCTATCAAAGAGCCTACTGTGCGAATTGTGCGATTTATTCTATGATACGCAGCAGGAGATGTGTAATGTGTAATACTTTTTTATATTTACTTAAGTATGAATGAAATAGTATGAATAATAAGATAAATGAATAATTTATTAATTAATTAGCATAATAATAATGTATGTAGTTTGTTTATTCGAAAGAAAAAAGGATTTCAGAGCGCGCAGCGTCTAAAATATAAATTAATTAAATTAGTGATTAGTTATCACAGAGAGTATCATAAGTAATCATTTCCTAAAAAATATTGATTATGATTATATTGATAATTATTAGTCATCATTATCATAAAACAGTCTATGTTCACATAAGCCCGTCAGTAATTAATTAATACGTTATTTAATACAAATGCCCAATATATAATGACTTTCGTTTGGTTGGCACATGACATGAAGATATATTAACGAGCGAACTAGTTAACAACTAAAATTATTTAAATACACAGCTTTCCAAAGCTTTAGCTTAGCTCCTCCCCCTTTCCCCTCATTCTTCTTCTTCTTCTGGACAACTTCTCTCTTCATCACAAAATCATTCTCACTCACAAATCCATCCAGTTCCAGTGCAACATCCATTCAATTCAAATCCGAAAGGTGGGCGAGAGAGAATTATTTAATTTGGGTGGGCAAGTGGGTCAGTGGGTGGGCGGATTTGCTTGGCTATGGCTATTCTCTCCTCCTCCTCCTCCTAAAATATTTATTCGAGGTCTACCGAAGGGTCACTAGACTCACAGAACTTAGAAATACAACAGTCACAAAGGAAACTAGTAAATGGCACATGGTGGAGGTCGTGGAGGAGGCGGAGCTACTCGTCCGGGTAACCTCCGGTTTCTTCGTCGGAGGCTGCGGGGGTTGCGGTACAGGACTGGGCGTCACCGGCTTCTCCGGATACTCCTCCAAATCTCCGCCCCCACTGCCGAGTCCTCCGGAGTCGTCGTCCCCTTCTCCAGAGCCGTACTCGTTCAGCAAGTCTTCGTCATCTGTTTCTAAATGATGGTCCGGATAGCCTCCGGAGGCCCCGGAGCCTTCAGCCTCGTCGCTACTCATCCCCTCGTCCCCACCCCCTCGACTCGAATCTGCTAGACGCGGCCAAAACTCTTCCAACGTCTGAAATTAAAAATTATTATTAATTATTTAGTATTATTGGTCTTAATTGGTATAGAATAATTGTAAATAAATGAATGGGATAATGATGAGGATGAATTACCTTTGAGATATTTGTTAATTGTTCTTTTACATTAAGGACATTAAGAGACAAGACGTCATGTTGAGACCATAGCACAAATTCTGGATTAGATTTTTGGTTCGACCAACTGGACACCGCTTTTCTGTACAATCCCTGCAAACAAAAATTAACTTTTAGAAAATATGAAAGAGTAAACGTAGACGATAATTAATTAGTATTAATTAACTAATTAGTTTTCTAAATATTATAGCTTTCACATGATATAATATTGGAGTGACCTATATTAAAATACCCTATCCCGAATTGCTTAAGCATATTATTGTACTATTTTCTGGTACATCCTATTTGCTAGGTGTATGATATTACAGATTTCAACCTATCAGTAGAGCATCAAGTTTGTTAAGTCCCACTATATCACTATAGTCAAGATCGCCTACCTGTTGCATTTCTGGGGTGAGTAAGAGACGAAGGACATTTTATTTTTGAAGGAGATTATGATTTATCAAAATGGGGAATTTTATTTTTCACCGACTTTTTTAACCAACATTCTGCTTATAATCAATAAAATAACTCTAGTTTAACTTTTTCCATTTAAAATCCTATTGTTGCATTTAAATTCGCAAATATTTATATTTATAAATACATCTCTAATTTTAATGGCTTTTTAATGAGTGGGTGTCAATTTTGAGTATAGAATAAAATAAAATACCTAATTTATCAAGTTATGATTATAATAAGTTAATTGATGCAGACATGAATTATTGTATAATCAAAAATATTGTAAGACAAGGAGCCTAAGGCCTATGGATTAATTAATTCCGATTAATAAATAAATAAAATAAATAAATGATGCTTACTTTAGTTTTTCCATTGTAGCACTCGTTGGTGCTTTCTGGAAGTATTTCGCAAGTGGAGTCGAGCCAGTGAAGGGGTTCTCGCCAACTATTCAGAGTCGTCGTGAACCACTCCATGTCCTTCACTCGACACTCCGCCTCCGTCTACAAAATCACATTCATTAGCATTATATTATTAATCTATCACTTGCTCATTATATTATATTATTATCCATCATCAGCTAATTGCATAAGAAAAATGATTGATAACATATTGACATATGATGTGAATTAGGAGAGTTAATTACCTGTGGACTATCAAGGAGTCGGACAGCTGTCCGTACGGAGTTAATTGCGTGCTTCCAAGGGGCTTGAATGGCTTCCAATTGCCACAAACATCCTCGCAATATATTTGTGCATAGAGAGCGGCACGGCCGAATATTATTTATCTGAAACACACAATAATCATCTATTTTAGTACAATTAGCTAATTATTATTCTCAATTTTCCTTCCCAGTTAAAATAATTTATCAGATGTCAGAAGGGGCTGGATATAATATTCAATTATTTCAAGATTATTCAATTATGCTGTCAGAATATTTTTTTCATTTTCTATTTTGAAAATAAAAATGGCGTCTAGGACATTATTATATAAATTAACAAATTGCTGGGAAGAAAAATAATGATTGGGAATTCTTTTTATTTCCTTTCTCATTCATTTCTCAAAATCATAGCACTAAATAAATAAATTTAAATAACTGCCAGCAAAAATTAAACTAAATTAGTAAAGTTACAAAAGTATTTACATTATTGCATGCTGGACAGTGTGCAGCCTGGACGAGTTTCAGTCTACATTCCTTGTTGGTTATATTGAAGAGGATTAGCTTCCAGTCAATTTGCAAATCCTCGATCCCATTCAGAGTCTCTTTGTACAGACTTAGAGTTTTATTTCCAATGTTTTTAGACGAGGCGCAGTTCAAACCTGAAATCAAATCAAATATTAATATTTCTAATTTTCTAATATTAATATAATAATTAAGTTATAATAATTACCTCTAATATACTGATGCGCTTGACCTAATGTTCCGGTTATGCTGCTGAACTTGTGCTCCAGTTGGCCAAACCAGGAGTTCCACGTGGAGTCGACGAGAGACTCCCAGTTGCCACTACAGCAACTTTCTGTCACTCCCTCGCCCACGCAAAAACCATCTGCAAATAAAAAACAATCAAATGTTGCAATCACTAAATATTATTTTATTTTCTATTAACGTTTGAAATTTGGATGCATGTCAGTTTATGTGTATTAGGTTTAAGAAGTCTTGTCTTTATTTTATGTGTGTACAAAGAGCTATAACTTTTGTTTTAGTGTTGTAGTGACTGTATCATCATCTCCATAAAATATTTATTATCCTGGTCTTGTCAGCAAAAAGTTTGCATTTATTTTTAAAATTATTGCTACTTGGTTATTTTGTTAGTGTGGTCCCAGAAAAAATATTTCTTTATTGGAGCGACTACCAGGAATATATTAAAAAGAAGTAAAAGATTTTGTTTATTTATTTCAGACTTTCTTTCTTTTCTCCGAAACGGGACTATTTATGTGGGATACAAATCATCACCCGGTGATTTAAAGAATGAATGACGTCAAGAACAGCTTCCAACTAAACTGAATAAAACTAAGTTTAGCATTCTGTTGAAATTCTACCTTTACAAATAACCAAAGGGCAAAGATATGTACAGATATAACTTTTAGATATGCATAAGTGCATACCAGGCACACAATAAGGGCAGCTGTCATTATAAATTATTAGCACACGTTTGGTCGTGGGGACGCTCTTTGTTGTGCATGTAGCGCTAATATCCAAAAGTCTCGCCCTCGAGTACTTAATAATATTAAATTCTCTAAGTATTTAATCTCCTTTGCCTCAGCTATTAATTAAAGGGCAAATTACTATTATAGGTCTATCGGGAAATATGTGTATACGAGGACTTTTGAATTTTCGTAAAGAAAAGTACAATTTTAAATAAATATATTTTCCTTTCACTATTCTTCTCTATTGCAATGGAAAGTGGTTCAGATCTTTCAAAAGGCGAATTCCTAACTCTCCGTTTGCAAGATGACACATGCCACATGTATGCTTAGTTTAGTTCCACATTGATCAAAGATAATCTCTGACTCATCTCCTCATCTTACAATATACTTATATACCTCTATGGAAAGAACCCTTTTTTATGATCTCCTGTACTCTTTCTCTTTCGGGAGCAAAAACATGTTTTCGGAGTTCATTCATTTCTTTAGTGGATCATTTGAATGGGATTTGAATTTGATCTCCTATAAGATGACCTTAACCCACACAGAATAATGTGCAATAGATTTGACCTGAAAGAAGTGTCTGTCTATTGTATGATCTAGAAAAAGCTAAATATTATACTAATGTAGTACTTATGTATAATTTTCAGTATTAAATTGTACTATTTGTATGTAAAGTGAATTATGGTAATAGAAATAGGATAATGTGTATGATTATTGTGTGAATGAGTATTATTGTGTGAAATGTAATTATGGATAATAGTGTAAGTGAGTGTAATTGTGTGAATATCGAAATAAGTAACCTGTTGTGAGGCCAATTTGAATTTGTGATAAATTAGCGAGATGTGGGTGGGTGGTTGAATTGCATTGTAGAGTGAAGGATAGGGAGAGACAGTAGAAGAGGAACACAAACACTAAATAACTCATTTTCTGATCAACAGACGCAACAATTCATAATTATCTAGAAATATATTTATAATATACAACACAACAGATTTTATTTGAATCTCTGTAGCAATTCTACTGCGAATTCTTGTCTGCAGATTGCACACCCAACGCAAATCCAATTCGCAAATTATCCCATCTGCATACAAACACACACGTCACCTCTTTCTATACACTTCTTTATATATATTCTATGCACTTTCATTCACTGCACTGCACTGCTGACTGCTGACTGCACTACATACATACAAATACAAATACAGAGTCTAATCAGCCAAGCCGTACTCTACTTAACTACCTAAACAGTTCACTTGCCGGGATTCACTGAAAAACTGGAGCACTTTTAAATGCTAACAATCTAATCAGGTTGTAATTGTTGCACTTTGTAATTGTTTATTTTATTATACGTATAGTCTATATTAATATTCACTTTATATTTGTACGTATGTAAGTAGGTTATAGTTTATTACATATATTTATATGGAGCACAAGAAGATATGGCTTAGTCCTTTTTGATAGAATTTAATGAGATAAGGTTTTGGCTGAATGGCTGCATGCATAATATTATATCTCTACACTCTACACACATGTGAATAAGTAGAGCATTTGCTAAGTTTTGAGAATACAACTTTTCTCTCTTAGAAGAACTTCGGTTCGGGATCTTGTCTGTTTTGAGAAGATCTCTCTGTATAGGTATGTAGTGTTAGTAGTGTAGTGATCTAGTTAAATCTTCTTTTTTCCTTCCTTCCTTCCGTTGTATTTTCTGAATTGCTTAATATTAGTGCATGTGCTGTGCAGATCTCCGTATCCATCGAGTATTATCCAAGGAAAGGATTCACTAAAGTTTATTTGCCAACTTTTGCTAATAATAAATCAGTATCTAATAATGTCTGCTCTGTGTGTACATTTAACTAACAAAATAAACTTGTGCTTAGAGTTACAGCTTATTTAATGTGTGCTTGGAGTATTCACTACGTGTATATGATATATTATTCTGTTAAATAAGTGTATAAATCTGTTATCAGGTTAAAAGTACACAATCATATTATTATTATCAATTCGGTAGCCAGCAAGCCACAAGTACAGTTAATATTATATTAACAGTGTAGCTAATAAATGGTTTGCAAATTCCTTTAGGTTAGATAACTATAGGGGAGGGAGTAATAGGAGTAGCAGATATTTCTATAAAGTGCAAAGTGCAATGCTGACGATGAGTTTATGTATTCTTTACGTATGTTCTTAACTCTTAACTCTTAACTCCAACTCTATTTGTATAACAAGTCTTGTCTGGAAAGTTGAACTGGAGAGTGAGTCTGACTTGCTCAATGCCTCTGGCTGGACTCAAACTAAAAATCACTTTTTTTATTCTAGGACAAAGTAAGTAGGTACTTATATGCTTCTTATACTTATTATACTTGTGTATACTCCCTTTGTACAAATAGAATGGCCTTCCACACACACATTTGCATACAATATCCACACAAAGACACTCTCTTATATAATATACACTATATAGGTAGATGTCTGCATATATGTAGATTAGATTAGAGATTGATAACAATTGATAATATTTATATTTGCAATCCGATAGTGCAAATTCATTTATATAAAAGTTATCCAGCAGACTCCAGACATACACTCTGTAGACAAAGAGATGTGCGTGGGTGTAACAGTAATCTGTTAAGTTATGATAACTGTCCCATTGTTTAACTTTCTTTTAATTACGAGATCTGTTACACTTTCGTTATTTTATTTGTTCCTTTACTGCTTTTACAGATTCTTTCTTGGTTTGTGAATAAAGAGATGATGAACAATGAATAAGAGGGAGATGTCTCACTTCCTCAGGTAGTTCATTCATTCCATTATATTCTATCTGATGTCTGACTCAGATTACATAACTTATTTCTTCTATGTATCATCACTTGTGTAGAAAATTCATAACTTCAGTGTCATCATCACTTTTTGTGTAATAGAACTACAACTTTACTTTCCTCCGAGAGAATTCCTCAAATTCCTTTCGGCTAACTCTTCTCCGCCTTCCTCACACCCTGTTTCCTGTTATTAGACAATTAAATTTACAAGATTAAGGTACATTCATTTGCTTTTCTACAAAAAAAGATTGTTACATAATTTAATAAGCTTTTCGTATACTATATGAAGTAATGTAATAATCTTCTTAGGGAATGAGTTTACCTGAAATGCTTGGAGGTTCAGTGTTGCCTGGAAATGAGTGTTCCTTTGAGAGATGTATCTGTAAATGTGTACTGCTCACAAGTCTCATCTCCTCTGCAAACAAAGATATGTCTATAATCTCACTGAGAAAGAGAGAATATGTGTTTAAATAGGTCAAATTGAAGTGAATGAAGGGATTTGTGTAGCTGAACGTACAGGTAAACGTTGCGAGTGAGGAAAACGTCTGATTTTCGATTCATGGAATTGTCTTGGATTGTACTGGATGAATTTAAGTGTTCCGTGTTAACTAAACTAGTTCAGTTCAGTTCAGGGCACTGACTGACTCTGAATAACTCTGAAGAACTGAACTCCCTTCCACCTAATCCCTAAAATAAAATAAAATAATAAAAGGTGAGGAATAAGGTAAATTCCTGAGTGTATTGTAGAGAGAGAGGTGAAGGGACCCCACGAGAGATATAGGTAGTATATAATATACGCTCTTTGTCTCTCTGTCTCTGTCTGTATCCCTGTACTTAGTTAATAAGTATATCAGTTGGACTTGTTATAGAGGCAATAAAGGAAGAGGACGACGACAGTGTTGTTGTTCCTCTGTTGTTCCTCGTAGGCAAACACAAAAGCCAAATTGTTTAATGGCCCTTCACTAATATTTTATATATTCCTCTAATATATGATTTCTGCAGAGCAACTCTCACGTGACAAACTAATTCACAAAGTGAGACACATTTATTTATTTATTTATTATTATAATACAACACACAGTCTTAGCTAATAAGTGGACAAGAGCGCCCTTACGTGTTGGTAGTAGCGGATGCTGGAGCAGAATTGAAGGAGAATAGTTCAGGTGAGTTGGGATTCACATCTGTATATTATACATAGTACATCTGTTAAGGGAAGAGGAGGAAGAGACGCAGAGCGTGCAGTTATGCACTTTCTTTATATACTTATACATTCAGCTACACATATGCCTACGCACGTACTTAAAATAATATACCTGTATGTATGTGAGTGAGTGTGAGTACACAATAGCCATTGTAATATTGTAAATGAGTCCTGGAATGTTGTTGTACTTATATATATCAGTATGAAATATAAAATAGGAGAGAAGGGTTTAATGGAATTGTGTTGGACTAGACAAAAGCCTTTGACTTACACTTTGGAGGAAGGAATGCAGTCGCAGTCACTAACTTAACTACTACTACTTACTTATGTATAGTCAATGTAGTTTGTGCTGTGGAAAAAAGTGTATCAGCTAAATAACTAACGATAAGTTCATTCCATGCATCTATTCTAGTATAATATATAATAATCTTTTCCCAATACAGAATATATCCTATAAGCATAAATATTATAATATAATATATAATAAAGAGTCCAGTATCCAGCAACCAGACAGATAATTCGAATACACAACACTGACAACACACCTGTGTACAGTGTACAGGGAGGGAGTAATATATTCCAAATCCATTGCTTATCCTGTTGTACTACACAAAAACAATAGAACTTTATGTATCTAAGTATACTATATGTATATGTAAACCTTTTTTGTTTCATTGTTAATATTTTCCATGAATGCGTAGGAAGAGAAGGGCACGCACATTTTTATATCTTCTCTGTACATACATGTACATGTGTGTGTAGTCAAATCGTAGTCTCTGCATTGCAATTGCTATGATGATGTATGTACATTTAATTCGGTGCATCATATATACATGTTTAAGTATACTAATGCAGATATAATATACTTGCAAAATAATGTACAATAAATACATCAACTTATATTATATAGAATTTGTATTTAATCTTATGAATTAAGGTGCGATTGAGTGGAAAGTTTAGTTTTAAGTTTACGCTAATTTACGTAAAGAAAATAGTTAACTAAATCATTGCAATGTATTACTGTGTCACGTGACAATTTTTAATAATATAATATAAATATATACAATAAAATAATTCTCAATTCATCAATCTCAATTCCTCTTCTTTAGCAAACAAATCTCTGTTGAATACAAATAGTAAAAATTTAATGTGTTGTATTTACTGTATTGTATTTAAATATAGAAAAATCCCTACAGGGTAAATTAGGTGTGTAGCTATTAAGCTATTCATATTCATACAATGCGTGTTTTATGTTTTACTAACCTAACCTTAACCTAACCTACCCGACGAATTCACAGAAATAGGAAATGTGTAGCAACCCTAATTTTTAATCCATTTCTAAAAACTTCTTTGGCTTATCTACAAATACATTTATTATATATT
>JAQFYC010007243.1:0-10792 GCA_034694165.1 Tomocerus mixtus
TTGACGCTGGCTTGGCAATCTGAATAACTATTATTTTCAATTGATTACTTTGATTCGCTTTTGGTATTTTTACATAAACTGGGTTATAATGTAGTGTGGTTACGAAGTTACGAAGTACTTTATAATAACTACTACATACTAACAACGAGGTAAAAAACAACTCGCTATGCTGATGTGATATTTCAGAAGCTATTTATTTTTAAATTATTATTCTTATTATTATTCGAAATGGTTATTGAAATGAATTGGAACCTTTGACATGGGAATTGGACACCTTAACCTGTTTGCAGACAGATTAGTGAAGTTATCTACTAATATACTAAAGCAGCGTCGTTAAAATGTATTAACGAATTTAGAGGAACCAAGTTACTTATGCACTGTAGCTATACTTATCTATGTATTTATCAATATTGACGAGTTCTCTTGGACGGTACACAAGCGATAAAAAATTGTCTAAGCGTAGATTCGTAGGAAATATGTATTAGATAAGTAAACATACTTTAGTACTTCGATAGTCGGTATATGCATAGAATTTACCCATAAACAGAGCGTCCACAGTCTACAATTCATAGATACATGCTTAATACGCAAAATATCAGGTCAAAAAGAAAGATGGATTGTGTTTTAGGCTAATGCAAAAGTTGGCTTTCCTAACCAACTTTCGTGTGTGTGAAAATTCTTTTTCTAGTTGCGTAGGGGTTTGAGCAACTCCAAGTTTTCTCTTTATTGCCTTTCCTCTACCATTTGGGTAATTTGTGTTACATATATAAATACTTGGTTGGATTGGTTCAGAATTTGGATGTAGTTCCGAAAACATTCTAAAAACTCCCTATAAAAATCCATTCTGTTTACAATGCCTGTTTATGTACATAATGCCTCAGATTCGATCATTCTAGTTATTTTACCGTAATTCAGGAAATAAGTATTACATGCATATACTTTTAAACTAAGGCATAAATGTAGTATGTATATTGGTCTAGCCTACCATCAGGCTCAAAACTCAAGCACTTCTACTTATGTGTTTTTGGCAACAACTAGTCGAAGTAAAAATAATTGGGAAATCTATGCTGAAAGTGAATTTTACCAATTTTAACGATTAATAATAGACTTATTGTTAATCTAGTGCAAATAGTCTTTGCGAGGAATACTGTACTTAATTAAAACCAGAATTTCAAAATTTCTATTTATTATTTACTACTTGGTCCGGTTACAGCTTTATGACTTTGAGCCTCTTGGCATTTTTTGCCTAAGACATGTACCTATAGATAAGTTTGCCAAAGCTAAGTAAGTTGCAGTGAAGTAAGCGGAGGAAAGGCAAAGTCAAAATCGAAACTGCACTAGTTATTGCTGGTTTGGCTTTGGCCATGCTGCCTGGAACTGTGAGAGAGAAGACATATTACTGCAGCCAAACAAACTACCCAGTCCAAAGCAAGTCCAGGCAGACTCCAGAAGTCTAACTGGATCGTATATCGTGGCATTGATCATACACAGGCAGTCCAGTAATTCGCTCTGTCCTGACGTGGCTGTGTGGAGATACCCATATCCGTGGATATCCCACCCATATCTAATGATAGCAACCTTCAGTTGAACCAGTTATTTTGGTCCTCTTGTTTTCCTTCACTTCAGCTCCAATTCCAGTAAGCCAATTCAGGTCATCTACCCAACCAACATTTACCCGATAAATAAATATATATTATTCTAGACTACGATTGCATATGCTTGCATAATATATGCTTTGTGCAGCATGGAACTACGGATCAGATACACTTTATACAACAACCATCTCTACAGAATTTATAAATAGCACATTTAACAATAACAAGTTGATCTGTTTATTTTCACTTCGAATTTACTACTTACAGCCTGAACTAAAACTAAAGGTTATTATTGTGATCTTGTATCTATGTGAGAACCGGGAGCGTGTTTTCATGCATTGCGTGTCTCCTGTGCGGATTAGGTTATATATGTCAATAACAAAACTACTTATGCAGCAAAGTGAAATTGAATACACAAACAACACAGTTCACGTTTTCCATAGTAGATATATGCGCATTTCTAACTAATTTAGCGGGACTAGCATTTCTTCCACAAGGCAAAATCTACCTACCTACATTATTTTGAATTGATATATTTTTCTAGCATTTCAGCCCACCTTAACCACAAAGATCCTAAGAATGTATTTATGCACCCACAGAGAACCAAAAAGCTTGGGATTCAAATAAAAATAGTTGTGAAAGCTTTAAATGGGAGTTCTAAATATGTTACAGGAAAAATTCGTTGATTCCATATCTACTAGACACTCTGTAGATGTCCTAAAAACGTGTCCTTTGTAATTGCAATACAAACTTTCAGGAGATCTGCATAAAGTAGAAAAAATTGCAAAAAAGCAATCAGGGTATAGTATACAAATATACATACTCTATTTTTCTATATATGTGGCAACTATCATTTGCACTTTAGAAATATTTTCCTTGGAGAATTCTGGAATTGAAAATAATCGTTCTGATTGATGTTCGTTCATCAAGAAACTTAATCAAGAGTAGACGATGCTTTCTATTCTCTTACTGCCTTTTGCTTATACAGGAAAGAGGATACCAATACCTATATTAACCTGGAAAGGAATTTTATTTGTTGGTGTGGCTTTCCTAGCAATGCTTCTTGGAATTGGATTAAGTTAGAGAAATTGAACTGCTTGCTAATTGAAGGCGAAGTAAATTTAGTCAACCATAAACGGTGCAGATAGCTGTAGTTATAATTTTTACTTCTGCCTATAAATTGAATGCTTATCCATCCAAGGGTCATGGCAGGCTAAACTTGTATTTAAAGCTTCTATAAATATCACTCATAATAAAAAGGTATTCGTAGGTAGAGTAGATCTAGATCAAAAGATAATTATGTAGTAAATCAGTTCATCAAAAAGGGGTGTATACTATATACAATAGTATACTTTCTACTGTAAACATATAAGAACAAAATATAATCTAATAGGAAATTCAAAAATAAGGTCGCTTTGTTGTTAACATTAAAAGAGTGGATGATGTAAGTATAATGGAAGGAAATTGAATGAAAAAGAGCAAACCGGAAGTAATATGCCAAATAGTATTTGCACGTTTATCATTTCGTTTCCTCTGACTGTCAGTGAAGTTGTGTGCTACGTTTCTACGTGCTAATGGAAATCGCTTCGATTCTTTAAGGTAGATCTCTTGCAATGTAATATTTCTATTCTCGTACTTTCACATTCATACATAGCACGCCAAAGCTTTTATATAGACATTCTGTCTGGGCTGGTACCATTCCTAACGCAATGCAATGCTAGTAAATAATAGGGAACCGAACTGTGAAAGCCACTCTATTTGTAGGCTTTCCCCAAAGAGCTTTTAAATCACAAAGATTTGACGCATGCATAAAATATAAGGCTTCGTTCTTTAGCTTCTACAACAAATATAATAATATAGTGTAATACACCTCCCTACAACCTAAATTATACACTTTATGCCTGACTCTACAAATTTATATTATTTTTTACATGTTGTAAAGATATTAGCTGTGCAAATATACCTATTATCTAGATACCCTGGTACTTACGCATATTAAACAAACAGTACACATGGCTATAATTCTTTCTCCCTTATGTATTTTAAAGGGGAAAGAAACTCTAGGCTTTATTTCTTTCCCACAAGTTTTGACAAATGGAAAAAGGATTCCCAGCGGTAAGCAGGATATTTGTTTTCCTTGGTCATAGCTTAGAAGCGGAGGTTTTTGTAGAAAGAGCTTTGCTTTGCTAAGTTAATCCAATCCGTATCCTTAGTGGCTTGGCTTGGCTTGGTTAAGTTTCTTCTGGTACATAGCACGATGTGGTTTAACTTGTGCACGAAAACGTAGTTAGCTCACGAAGGAGTGAAATCCGGATGTCGTGCATTTTATTAGTAGTTTTTCCCATGTCGTGTCATTGCAATAAGGCAAGACATGGGGCAAGTAAGCGAAGGGTGAGACAGGCACATACTAATTCTTAGCGCTGATATCATATCATGTACTACAACAAGTAAACCATAATATACCTTATGAAGATTGAATCGAGGTCTAGGTAACTTTTACTACAATGTAGTAGTAGTACAGCACTACACATTTATATCTTAGTATAAATACAGGGTGATACTTTTCTCATTTGTACTTTCTCTGCTTTCTATCTGTAATATGCTGAATAAAGATAAGGTGGGGTTTCGTATAAGATAATTTCGATTTCCCTATTGCTGAAACGTTTGTAAAAATTATTCACAAGACAATGATTTACACTTAAATGGTGTAATAATTTTTTGCCCTTCTGTAAGATGACCAAACTAAAACTGCAAAAATTTTAAATTATTTATCGCGTATGAGGAATCCATTCCTATAATAATCCGTATGACTGACTACTTTATTTTTTGTAAGTATACACAACTTGGCCATTAAATTGGTAGATAATTTTGTATACAAATCAGGGGCGGAAAGTGAAAAATTAAGAAAACGTAGGCTTTATCGTGTGAAGGTCTTCTCCACTTTTTGTCGGTTTTCTAAATTATAAAAAAATATGTCATCTAAAAATTAAATAGTAAAATTAATCTGGCACTACTACAAATTTCTAATAAATCGTTTGATAATAGGGACTAAGACAAATTAAAATACCTACTAATGTACATGAAATTGTTGAATCTGTATTAAATATTTAGACAGGCACAATTTCTAAAGATTCACCCTGTGTATTAAGAGAAAGTAGGAATTACATGTAATATCTTGTGTGTTGTGCTTAAAATGTAGTAGATATCTGTATGCAATATTAAATGTTATAACTTTAGTACTAGTAAAAGTATAAGTACAGAAGTAAAGTAACAATATAATGTATAAAATGTTGAATGGACTACTGTGTGCTACGTACCCTATTACTAGGCCCCTGTCTTGTCACAGACTAGTGATATCATAAATTGTTATTTTTCTACACTCTAGATCCTTGTCATGTCAGGAAAATCTAGCTTAAGCCAGAGCCACAGCACAGCAGCCTTTGCTCTTGCTCTCCTTTGCCTGGCTTCGCTTGACTTTACTTTTAACCACGTAAATGTCAAGTCTACGGAGCTAGCTGTTGTCAGTGATTAAGAATGTTCATTTGCCTAACGGCTTAGGTCTGCCTTAGCTAATCCGCGATCCTCACTTCCTTTATGCTACTACTCTGCACTTTACATTATTCCAAACAAAGCTCTAGCTCTGCTGTGGTGGGGTTCTTGTGGCTTTCCCACTCATTACATATGGGCAGCACCTACCACTGAAATACTTATGTACTTAGCCTTCCTTAAATTACATTAGGTATTTTACTATTCTTATACAAACAAAATACTTCACTTCCCTGTGTAAACAAATCCAAATCCAACTGTTCGCTAAAGTATATTTCATACATGCAAAATGCTGTACAAGGACTGCTTTCTCTCTGCATGCGCTTTTTAATTACGAGACATAATTCCGGTTTTTAGTTTTGGCTTATCCTTCCTCCACTTCACAGTCAACTCTTTCCCTTATCTTTACTTTTTACAATGTTTGCACTTTCTACATTCATTCATCCACCAAAATCGTAATTTAACGAGCTTTATGGCTGTCTTTTTTCTAATCTTCTAATTTTTTTATGTAGGCTAAATTTTAAGGAGTAAATCATTTCGTATCAGATATATTACTCTTATAAGGCTCAGAATGTATGTATAAATAGACGAAAACATGACATTTTTCTTTATCAATCACATTTGAACTTGTTTTTAAACGTACGTACATGCATACGTGCATTTATAAGGCAATTTTACCTGACGTCAGTAGAGTATTCCATAATTCCATCGTGCTTAAGTTGTACATATGCAGTACAAACTTGCAAACTCGCCCACACGACAGAAAAAATTAGAAATCGTTAACTACCTCTGCAGATACCTCAATTGCTAGTAATAACTCACTTACAGTTGGGCCCAATGGTAGTTTGTAGTGACGTAATAAACAGAAGCTACCTACCTTAATGTAACATATACCTAAATATTATACTGCATACAGATGTTGGATATTTATCATGCTATGAGCCACGTAAAGGGTATAGTATCGTAGGAAAGATAAAGTGCATAGTGCATACAGATATAGAGCTGTTTGCTTAGTATTTACCATGCAAGTTGGTAAACGACAGATAAAAGAAATAAAACGAACCAGCAGCTTGTATCTAGTGCTGTCTCCTACTTATATGTAGGTACAGATGTTAGCTTTTGTATTGAAACTACAGTATGTAATATTAGAGTAAACCAACCAGACTCAACATTACAATTTAGACAATACACAGTTTTGAATGATGGTCAAAAAAGGATATTACACACGAAATGTTATTTGAATGCAAAGGAAAAACTAGATTTTGCGTAAGATGAAAATTGCTAGGTATCTTAGGCTGATACTTACTGGTTGGTATTGTTCGAATCGAAAATCCAATACAGACGCTAACACTGACATATGTATATTGATACACATATGTACTCAGTAAATTTTGTGTGCACTACATTTTTTAAGCGTAGCTAAGCTTGCCATGTGCCTGTAGTACTTGGGTAGCCATGTATTCCAAATACGCAGTGTTAAAGAATTATAGAATCTACATACCAGTAAAACGTGTATGTAGATATAAATGAGGTAGTGCCTTAGATACGAGAGAATTTGATTAGTCCTTTGCATTCCGTAGTGTAGTTGTGTCGTAAGTAGTGTTTAGACCTCACGTTTTTGAAATGGGCACGGGAAGCGTGTCTGAGGAAACGTAAACGTGTTTTCTTGAAGAAACGAGAATCCGATTCAGATTTCGCTTCACTTTCCTCTTTTTCAGGTTTCCTCCTTCTTTACTGTCTATTTCTCCGAAGATACATTATGTGCATCCTTTCTTCTACTTAGGAAATATGTGCCAGGCCAGGCCAGGTTAGACTTATCTGAATACATTCGTACCTAATAACAACTTTTGAAAATTGTTAGTGCTTGGTAAGGCAATACATTAGTACAGATAGGTACCCATGTCTACATGGAAGTTTTCCCACCTTCACTGAAACTGGAAATCCTTGTGAATCGTGATGTCAGTGAAAGTAGTAAGTAAAAGTGCTCCTTTCTAAATTCAGTTGCATCGCACCTCTCTGGTTGGATAGGTTGATGTGATGAGGAAGCCACGGGTTTCTACGTGACCAACTCTGTTGTTGTGATAAGTGCGGAATGGAGGTGATACATGACACCCGCCGGGCACATTTCTCTTCTAACTAGCCCATCCATGTCACAATCGGTTGTGACTTGTGACTCTGAGCTCCCAGCCACTTAAAACACTCTTTTCTCCTTCCTTATAAGACTAAGTAAGTAGTTAGCCAACTCTTCTGCTTGGTTTGCTAATAGAGATGCGACTCTCTTTCTTTCTCTCTCTGTCCGTGACTTTTATGTAATGCATTGTAATGAAACTTAAAATATATTTGTATCTATCTTACTGTTACAGAAATATACAGTGTTGCGAAAAGCTAGAGAAACATGATGTTCATACTATTAGTAGTAGTGCAATCTTTCAATCTCTAATATTTTATTGCAGATAATTAACGAGTAGACATTTTGAATATCGAAACAATTTTTTTATTGCATGCATTGAAGTTTCGTACATTTTGCGGTCGAAATTGAGGGGATGAATATTGTTTATGGAGATCTTAAGTGAAATTAAGATCTCATCATTTAGGTGAAAGTTGTGGTGAAAGCATAATGCTCGGATTATTTTATGCTGCACTGTACGTATAGAGGAAAGCCTTTTATTATACTGTATGGCACAGTTTTCTATACAACTATAGACAATAGAGACATCATTTTTACCCAAACACGTAGCAGTGAAGTTACCTAGTATTTTATTAGATATACGTATACTCATACCTATAGTCTAGACTCATTCGAAATAAAACAGAAATATCCGTCCTTTTCTGCAGATGAAGTTTACAAGTACAATAATACAGTAAGATGAGTCAGTAAATAAATTGCTAACTTTTACTGTTACGCTACATTACATTGCGTTATGCTTGGCTGTCAAAAGCACTTTCACCTAGCCAACTAGGTTACATGTTACCTATCTGGAGGAAATTAAATATCTGTCTTTACAACAGGAAAGGCATGTACATACGTATAGTGTAAACTACTGCGTTAGATATCGTACCACAAGGCCACTTATTTTAGGGAGGTTCATACTGTGTGTTCTATGAGTAGTATATTATATTTACTACTACTTATTTGGTATACTGTATTACACAATATCAGTGATTGTAACTACTTATCTGTAATCTGCACATACTACCTACTAACCAAGGACGTAAGGACATTACCTTATTTTTAGAAAACTTACTTCAGGCGAATTTCTTATGGTGAAGATGTATACTAAACTGAAAGGACTTAAAGTGCATATTAAATGTATTTCTTTCTGCAAAATGAAAGTGTATACGGGTCTGTCATACACAAACTGCACGGAAACGGAAAGAGTAAAAAAGGCAAGCCAAAAGGCGACACACATAACACAGAACGTGGAAGATAGTATAGAACGGCTAAGGTAACTCCTAAAACTACGTTCAACCTTTTCTAGCTATCGGATATGCAGGCAAATGGTGCTATGCTAATGAGGATACTTTCTACTGTATAAATACTAAGTACTTAAATCTATTACTAATTAATTAAATTATTGAATTTGTGCATTTATTTTCGTACACGTTCAGTATAACAAATCTACAAAAATATTATAACCTTTATAGAATTATAGAATTAATGTTAGTGCTTATTGGGCTTGGGGCATAACATAGCGTTTTAGGAGCCTTCTGCAATTTGTAATGCTAAAAGTAAGTTTCACAACCAAGTTATGGATTCTTTAATGCCTTGCCCTAGTATTATTGTCAGGAATATTATAATATCATAAAGAACTTCACTTGTTCGATATCCCTCTCCTCAGTCACAGATGTAGTGAAGCTGCTTGTTCTGCCGGACCCTTTCTAAAAGTATTGACTAGGTATATACAGATACGTACAGATAGTTTAGCTTACTACTTTACCAAACTCTGAAAAAATTCCATATCGCTTTACATTATTACTACGTGGGCGTAGGTACTCCTTACAGAATACATAGTAAGTTGCTCTGAATGGAGAGGAGATCCTGCTAAGCGTTCTCCTCTATCAGCAAGATGAACCAAATTGTGTTGTGTAGATCTACTTTACTACTTACTACTTACATACTACTGCATGGTACATTATTGTACAAAATACAAACTGTGTATTTTGCGCCAGAAGAAGGAATCTAAGTCTACGCGTCCCCCTGGCCTGGTATCTGGCCTCCGATGAGATGGTTTGGCCTTTCGTCGACTTTCTCTCATCGACGTCCCTTCTCCTACTTCCTTACTTACTTCGTGGTTTGGTGTGGTTTGGCCCTGGTTTGACTTAGACTTGACTCTCAGTCCTCAGTTTGCTACGATATAGCCTAGCATGTTATGTACGGTAGGTAGCGTAAAGCTCGTGATGTGAATTCCTGATAATATGGTTTAATCGTAAAGCTCAAGTTACCCTGAAGCGAGGCTGCGTCTCGTCATGTCCTATGGAGTACCACTAAGGACTTTCACCAAAAGCATTGTGAGGCTGTCCTCAGCAGAAACCTCATCCTATTGATAAGAAAACTGTCCTAGCGTAAAGTTTCTAACAATAAATAGATTCACTCTCACTCTTTGGAGAAAGTTAAGTCGATTCAGTGAAGTCAAGCCACCCCACTATAGAACAGTGCAGAACGGAACCCTGCACACAAAAGCAAGTCAAAAAGACAAAATACATGCTGCAACTACTACTTGCAACATCGTAAGTCAATGCACGCACTTCACTGGCAAAAGGGCTTTATATTAATAATGTTTTCTTATGTAAACTCAAGGCACATGGCTGTTGCTATTACTATCACTTATAAGTTTCGGAGCACTGTGTACACAGTACACAGTAAACGCTTACTGTTCGCTATGGTACGGTGTGGTACATTGCATCGCTGACATAGCATAATCTTGAGAAGGATTTAACTTTTGGTAATCAAACTAGATAGCTAACCACAGATGCTCCGAGAAGCCATAAAAATTACTATTAAGCTATTTAAAATCAGGTTTATGGAACTCCAGTAGTTTGAACCGAAGCGAGAGAACTACATAGTACTTAGTATTTAGCTCAGTAATAAAATATATCATCATGGAACTACTTATATACTATGACTCCAGAGTTAATGTGAAGTGATATACAATTACTTAGTACATAAATCGACACGATCTAAGATTTCACATGGAATACATGGATTTGAATGGAAGAAGGCCTTTGTACAGTTTAGGTATCTAGCTGGACAGTGGCAAAGTATTTAAAAGAATACAACACATGCGTACGTAATAATGATACCTTCTACAAATCACTTTACGACTCCAGATATTCAATTTTACTGTTGAACCATAGAAATCATAAGTAGCACATAGCAACTATTTAGTGACAATATAGGCTCAATCTCAAGTTTACCTACAATATTCTGCTTGTGCATGTATAAAGGTCATAATATGGTAGCTTTCTCTTTTACTTATCTTGCTGGATGGAGAGTCTGTCAACTTGATAGCATTAATATCCGCATTTGCATTGTGACATTTGCTATCGTCTGGATCACCAACATAGCTTATCTGACATATAAGTATGAAATATTTCATAACATTGCATTCAGATAAAATGTAGGTTACGATGATTCCATGAAAATTGGCCGC
>JAQFYC010007244.1:0-10791 GCA_034694165.1 Tomocerus mixtus
TTTATTTTATCCATTTCATCCGGTGGCTAGTATATCATTTCATCCAGCCGGCCAGCCATTTTATCCATCCAATTCATCCAGCTATCCATCCGGCCAGTGAACACTGGTTACTCCCTATAGTATTAGCTAGCCTTTTAGCATCAACGACGGCAATTTACAGGATTAGCCAAAAAATTAAAATTAATTCGTTTAAGTAATCGCATGCTCACCCTGGAATTTTCGGTTTAATTTTTATTTTCGCCTGAATAATTTTGCTCTAGCTATATTTGTGGTGCAAAAATTCTGGGTATACTAATATATGAATGAATGAATGGAATACAAATGTAGAATGACAAATGTGTCTTTCATATTTGCAATTTGAAATAAGAAAGCTACTATTGGTAATAAATAAATAGCAGGCATGGTGTTGCTGACATCCATAGATGATGATGATATAAATAATACTCGTATAATATAATGCTGTGCTCTGCTTTCGATATTGTGTCCCAATTGAATTGAAGCCAATATAAAATCTGTCATGTAACCAAAAATAAAATTACGTTCTCACGTTTCAATTAGCTCTGTATCTGTCAGCCTTCACAATCACAGTAGTTCTACTTCCACTCCATCTTCTAACTCTATCGCTACAACTACATCTGTACTAAAGCTGTCGTCGTCAAATTGTAGGCGAATTCTTGAGGCCCGTTTCCAAAGGACGGAACATACTGTAGAGAACTTAACCGTCGGCACCGTCGTCTACGTACCAGACGTCGAGACTTTAAGGTAACGAAAAACTACGTCCTAAACTTTCTCTTTAACATTTTTCCTTTAAGGATTTAATTATTTGTAAATACTACTAGAGAAAGTTAGTACTAGAGAATTAATTCCGCTTCCAAAGAAATAGATTACAAAACAACACAAATACTACCTTAACAATGCCTTAAGCCAAGCCATGCATATGATGAAAGTGAAAGAAACTACTTTCTCCTGTGTGCTTTCTTTTTAAGTTCGAAACTAAACCCTTTTCTCCGTTACTCATACATACTAACAAAAAACAAAGTGTGCTTGTTTTCCAATCTATACTTTCCACTGTGTATTATTAATTTATAGACTGAGAACCAAATAAGTAAATGTAAACACTTGAACTATCCACATACAGTAAGATTCATAATCGTTGCATTGTAGCGCTTTCACATTTGGGAATAAAGTGTAAAACTTAGTACTAAAAAATTGACTTAATTAGGTATACAGAGTACAACTATAAATTTGATGAGAGTGTAAGTAAGTAAATTTTTCAAAGGCATCTTTTAAAGCTTTCACAAAACGGTCCTCTTAAGTTTATTTATTATTGACGCCCTGTATAATGTCCCAAAAGATTTTGTCCCAAACTATACAGATGGATTGGATTTTTTTATGAATCGCACTGTACAAAATCTATTTTTGAGACTGGAAGAGGGAGATTAGATTGTTATTTATTGCTTGCATCGACCCGCTTGTGCAAATATTAATAATGTACTATCTTTACTTTTTTGCATTATGCATTATCAATTATGCACATTCATGGAAGAAGATGTATGAAATAACTAACCCAGTACAGTACAAGAAACGTGTTTCCAAAGATATTTTTACATTTAACGTCAGTTTCTTGTCTTATCGTTGTCCTCTTGCACAATATTACCATCCAACCTCCTACTTCCGACATCAAAAATTATTAATAATATTGTAACATATGGCCTTGCTCTCTTCAACTCCATTTCTGGAACTACAGTAGGAGGTTTGCTTGGTACTACAAATAGAGATATGATAGAAACTTTTTAAAGATAAGGAAAATTGGTTCTACAGGATCCACGTACTACACTTATATGTAGCTGTAGTGCCGCAACCGGTTTTTATCTTCTCTTTATTAAATACAATCAAATATCAAGTATACCCTGAACTTTAACTTTAACTAAAACTCTGACCCTAAGCACGTTTGCCGTCCTAAAGTATTCGGGGCTCAAAATAAAAACTGATTGTATGCAAATTAAACAATTATTCTTGTCCACAAGTTTATAAGAATTCAAAAACTTAGCAATTTCAGCCAAAATGGAAAACTTTCACAATTATGGGAACGAGGAAAAGAGTAAGCATATGAAAACTGATATTTGAAGCGTGTTGTATATTGTGGATGAATAGGTTTACGTAATCATATTAATTTAGCCAGTTATGTTGTGCTTTTACTCAACATTTTTGTATTAGGTAAAGGACTCTATTCTACGAATTTCAATTATGTAACATCATTTCCTTTATTATATTAGCGCGTGCCTTTTTTTAATGAAACCTGGTCTAAAGAACATTTCCACATGATAAAATGTGACTCACTCATGTATGGATGACTTGCTTGGTCGGCAGAAATAATTAAATACTATTACGCAATCGAGATAATCTTGGACTTTGGACACCTATATAATATAGCTACTAAATACTTAAACTTAACATTTCCCTGGCCAGTGTTGTGGAAGGAATTTATTAGCTGCCTTGTCCTGTTGTGATAAAGTTTTATTACAGGGAAATAAATGTAGAGATGGTAGAGATAAAGACATACCGGAGAGCCAGTCTTTATTCTTTATGCACTGTCTGCATTGCTGGAATTTCCCTTTCTCCATCTGGATAGGCGCGTTACATTCCGCTCTCCAGTTCTTCTCTAGCAGGAGTTGGAGTGGAATTATCTCATTCAATAAGCAAACACTAAAAGAGCTTATACGATTATTGTAGATTACAAGTATTTTCTATTGCTAGGATTTCATCATATTCACTGTTGTACACTTATAGTATACAATGTGACAGGGAAACAGTTGTTCTTGTAACATTTCTCTTAAACGTGTTGTACAGTATGTTTTTAATTTATTTGGGATTCCCGTGTAATAAGCTTTTTCTACTTTCCTAATGTTAAGCATCATGGTTCAATACATATAACGTAATATATAAACTTTCCCTTATCTTTTCTATGTAAAATGGCAGTCTTACATATCCCAACTAACTATGCGTAACTTTAAAGACGCACGCAAAGTTTTAAAAGTTCGAAGTATTGACGCTTTCTCTTACTAGGAAATGTTTACTTTTACATAACTTATTTTAATGAAGTAAAATAAGTAGAGAATAATAGAAAAAAGGGAATATTTTAATCCTTCTTGTCACATTTCCGGAGAAATTCCGGAGAAATATAGTACTCCACAATGCATGTAACGAAACTATAAATAAGAATACATAAGAATTTGCTGTGAACTGAAATTGTGAATCTCAAGATTCATTTTTGGGACTTTTCTTATCAAAATAATTATTTTACGCTGTACTAATTAATTTCACTTAAAACTTTGCGTAGCAGTGTTCTTTAGACCAAGTTTTATTAAAAATGGCGTGTGCTAATAAGATAAAGGAAATTGTGTTACAGGATTGAATTCATAAAATTCCTTTACTTAATTTTATTTATTTTAAAACACAAAGTTCTATTATTTTACATTTAACCAGAACAGCCAAACCTGTCTGTGTAGAATACACCAAATGTGTGAGCATTTTCGTCCCTTGTATACAGGTTTTCACTAATACCGGGTCTTTTATATAGTAGAGTATAGTCAAAATGTCCAGTAATAGAGATAATCCACTGATAGGGCGTCTATTAAAACAGGTTTGACTGTACTACATTATTGTGTATATAAATCGTACTATTAATATATAGTAAATATGTATATTAATTAATATTACATAAAGGTGAAAGTTTTCATCTGTGAAAACAATGAATCCTTTCTTCCGTCATCCGTGTAACAATGTGTAGTAGAAAGATGAAGAGAAAGTAACTTACACTAAGATGCATTACTTATCATGTCACGCTCACACTACACTGTACCTTTAGATACTTTCTACTAATTAGAATTCTATTGTACGCCCCTTTAATAAAGACATTTTAATAAAGATTGTGTAGGTAATACTTCTAAGTTATTTACTAATTAAAACTGAAAAGGACTTATTTATTTGACAATAGGGAGAAAAGGAATCGCATCTTTGAGCTAACGTAAGTGTAAAACTTTGGAATCTAATCTAATTTAATATCTTGCTTTGAAGCTTCTTTACTGAAGAGTATTTTACCCATTTAATTTGATAATAATTATTCATCCATGCAAATGCAACGCTTTGACGCAAATCCTGATTACAAAACTATACGCATTCTATACACAGATTTCTATAGCTGATAGCTGTATCTATTTATTTAGTTATCAGACTTTTCTTAATTCATCATTTTCCCGTGATAACTCGTCACGATATAATTGAATGTATACTGATAGAACGCGTAGATAATATAACAGAGTTATGTAATGTCGTAATTGGATCTAATTTCTGTTCTGTTATGACCCATTGATTATATTATAATGTGGGAATCCGATCCGGTTCCTGGCCTGAACTGCTACTGCTGCTGCTGGATGAATTCTTGGAATTATTTACTCACCATTTACTGGTTGCCGTTTATGTCACGTTTGGTGATTTGATTACTATTTGCGGATCGAATACTACATTTCCAACTCGTTATTCTTCTCTGGAAAACGAAGCCAGCAACTTAATGACTCCACGGCGGAAACAGCCCTAGAAGAATTAATTTGGTACAACGTTGCTAATGATGTTATTCTAGACTTACTGTCCAAGCGGATTCGGGAAACCATTTCTACTGGAGTATGGAAGTATGAACACTTTTTTACAATATATATATAGTACATCATTAACTGTGTAATATAGAATACAATCCTCATGTTACTACATTTATGGGAAATGAGAAAGTTACGTTTTTGAACAACAATAACAAAGAACTATACTACATACAAGTAATATAATAACAATTCTCCATGTATAAATTAATTCGTAGTTACGTAGGTGTTTTTCTATACTCGATAACCGTGACTTTCTCTATGTAAACTTTCTTCCGTCGCTAGCTTGGTGGTTCCATTTCCATCCAAAATGCCATTTTCAATAATGTAGGACCCCGTTAGGTGTACGTATGCCAAATATAAATATATTGTGAGGAAATCTGTGGGGGAAAGTGATTTAAAATAAATATAAACGGATTTACTAACTTTTTAATAAGCCTAATAGTATATACATCTCTGAAAAATGCTTAAAGTTTACATTTTGATAGCAAAATTAGTAAAAATATTCATTTATGCCCAAAAAAACGTCCCTCGCAAATTTACATTTTTGCAGATTTTTTGGAGAGACCTCTTCTCCCTCGCTACAAAGGTATACTTAGAAAATTGGAATGACAAATTTTGAATGACCTAGAAAAATATCTTTCAAACAATGTAGTCCTTGTCACTGTAAAGTATAACTCTTACACGTGCAGGAGATATTTGGTGTGGTGTAGGAAATATTTATCCTTTGGAATGGTGAAGTTCTCTATACCTATAGTGTATCTGTGTAGTTCTATTCGAAAGTCATTATTATTATTGTTCCTGCAACTTTCCTGCAATGCACACTGTATCCACTATTCTACATATCAGTATTTATCAGTGAAATACGCATTATTCTTCTTTACTTTCTATCTCCTCATAACATGGACCTAATATTTGTGTTGCATTATAATTACGTTATGTTTGTGTTTTGATGATTTCCCTGTATGTTACTTATGCATTAATCTCATTATTTTTTCAGACCTCTAATAGCCTATCAAAATATCATCCGCTCCATTGAGAACTACAGTGTGTCCATGGTCTACGGATTATATTACTTTGGGATTGGTTCATTATCTCAAAACTCGTACAATAAATACGTCAAGTACGACTCCTTAGCTGAAGACTATCTAAACGCAACAAAGCAATATTCCTCTGAAGTTTCTTTACTCTGGATTCATTTTGTAAACGAAAACAAAGTCGGGGGGCTCTATGAAGGACTGGGAGCAAGGTACTCCACAGATAGATGGTGATGAAATATAATATTGAAGATTTACCATTAGTTTTACTAACCAACTAATCTAACTAAAACTTGTAATTCTTTAGTATTTAGTAGTAATGTTTTACAACTGAAGGTGTAAAACGTGGGCTGAGTGATATCACGTTTATTATTATTACACGTATATTAACTGCTTATTAACTCCACTGCGCTCGGGAAAAACGAATCGCCAAATTTTTGCCATTGTGGTATTCTTTCAATACCTAGTGCTTTACAGTGGTGAAAGTTGTGATTCCTTACTTCTTAGTCTCACCGTAGTATTTGTCACTTTGGCCATTTAGCTTGTCTTGTGATATCATACAAATTATGATTAGCAAAGTTCTTTCCAGCATGCAGGAACTTTAGCTTCACGTACAGTACATACATTGCACAATCTCATCTGAACAGAAACTCGGAATTACCTACATGCCCGGAGGCTGTTACCGTTAAGGTAACAAAATTGAGTGTGTTTTGGTGTGGTAGGCAACATTTACTCGTCAAACACGTTTTGTCTTCTAGCTAAAATCATTGAAGAGCATGTATTCTTTTAGTTTCATAAGATAAGATGTGTGTACCAACTTTTAATCTAGCTTTTCCCCAATAATCTTCTTTCACATGTAACCTGCTGTTTCCACTGCCAATTTGCTAATTGGACTTAAAGGAGGGCAGAGATTTACCGGAACAATCCATTTGAGACCAAGGCAAATACAGTTTTCGCCAAATCTTACTTTTCCAATATGACTCTGTATATTGACAAATTGCGAACGTTCCAGTGGAAATTAAGGAGTCTGATCAGGTAACTAAAATACTCCTTTTTTGTCAGTCAATTATTTATTTGGTTGTGATTGTCTGTTTGAATGAGGAAATGCACCGTAATCTACGGTATATCTCCACACGAGGAACTATTAATTCAAAACTATTATTTGGGCGAGGTAAAAAGCTTTTTTAAGTTTCAAGTACAAACTTTTTATTTGTTTCCAAAAACTTTTACATTGAAAACTTAATTGAGACTTTTTTGAGATCAATAATTATTAGCATTGATAAAATTAGCCTGCACAATCTTTTCCTGAAAAAGTATTTATGTATACATGGGGAATTATACCGTAGTTTTACGGTAGTTTCATAATTCAGCAGTTTTACATAAATAAGTGCCCAATGCCTTCCCCGAGTCATTAAATGCGAAAATGTATCCATAACCGAATCTAAATCTAATTGAATTGCAAATGAACATGTATTTTTTATGAATAATTAACGAACCTTTATCCGATTTCTGTCTCCATTCAGGGAACAAATTGTCCAGGAAATTTCTGGAGCGAGGACTAGTCAGATAATTGCTGCTGTTCTACTTGCTTTAGTTCTTGGGATCTCTCCAGTTATTATTTATCTTGTGAGAAACGTAACAGACACTATTCAGGTGAGTTGTGCATTATGGTCTCATTACATTGTCAATTACAGCATAAGACTTATATAATTAATTATAAGTATGACAATAACATTGCGTAACCTACCTGGAATGTGATCTTAGGCAATCATTATTTATAAGGATGAGGCATCATTATACCTGTGTATAAATGCTCATTATCATCAAATGACATTATTATGTAAGAATTTATAGTAGAAAAATGGTATCCTGTTGACTATTAGTCCATAATTGGCAACAATATTATTGAATGACAGAGCAGAAGATAAATAATAATGACTTCCTATAATCATTATTCCTACAATATTAATTAAATTAGTATCTATAGTTTAGGATTTACATTCTAATGAAAAGGGAAATATATAATTGTATTCCTTCTATAGGCTTATTCTGCTGTATTATCATCAAAAACTACGGATTTGAAGAGAGAAAAGAGGAAATCGGATCGGTTGCTTCATCAAATGCTTCCCCGGGATGTAATCAGGCAACTGAGACTGAAAAAACAAGTTCCTGCGGAGTCTTTCGAGTCTGTCACAATTTATTTTAGTGATATTGTCCAGTTTACTAAAATATCAGCGAGTTCTACTCCCATGGAAGTAAGTCTGCGAACATTTGCTAATAATATAGATAATCTTTCTTAAGCAAGGAAGACTTCAGCTAATTTATGGCTTCTATTACATAATATTATTTGCAGATTGTTGTGATGCTGAATAGTCTCTACAAACTATTTGATTCTCGCATAGAGCATTATGATGTATACAAAGTGGAGACCATTGGCGATGCTTATATGGTTGTATCAGGCTTGCCTAAACGCAACGGGAATTTGCATTCAGGAGAAATATGTACTATGGCTTTAGATTTGGTTGCTGGGATCAGAAATTATGAAATTCCTCATCGACCTGGAGTTGGATTACAGATAAGAATAGGAGTAAACACTGGCCCTTGTGTTGCTGGCGTTGTGGGCACGACTATGCCACGGTATTGTCTGTTTGGAGACAGTATTAATACAGGTATTCATATTATTCTTATATTTGAGTAGGAAATGCGATCTATAGGCAGGAAATATTATATATTAATATTATTTATGTACCAAAACTATGTAAACATTAACACCAAAAGTGATTTGCTCTGATATATATTTTTGTGGGTTTTTAAAAACAGCAAGTAGGATGGAGTCCAATGGGGAATGTGAGTTTTAATAATAATTACTTCATATTCTAATATAATAATATTTATCAGTCTACACAATTTATTTTAACATCTAGCACTATTACACTACTTTTCCTAAATTCATTGGCAAATACATTTCTTTGTAGGTATTATTAGTACAATTAGTTACTTTTGTATTCCTAATATCTTAAAATTATTTAACTAACACTGGTTATATTGTGATAAAGTCGTAAATTCATGTTTCCAGCAATGAAAATTCATATAACGGAAGATACTAAAGTTGCACTGGACACTATTGGAGGTTTCATGACAGAAACTCGTGGACAAATAGATATAAAGGTAATCTTAAATCATAACAAAAAATTATTTTACAATTAACACATTTACAATTAAATCACAGAAATCTATATAATATATTGATTTTATACAACCGGTTCAACATAAAATGTTCTGTTTGACAGGGAAAGGGAGCAATGACAACATACTGGCTTGTGGGGAAAGAAGGAGGGATCCCTCGCTCTGTTGAAATGAGTACACCAGGCTTCTTTAAATCAGCAGACCCCATAGTACCAGAGTTTCTTAAAGATATTTTTGGAAGCAGTGGCAGTGAAGATGATTATCAGAGTCCGGAAAAAAGTTTTGCTGGAGGTCTACATTCTGGTCTGCATATAATGCAGACTCAAATTAATCCGTCCTTCCCTTCAAACAAAAAGAATTCTTGTACTTATGAAAATTCTGTCTCCGGAGGTGGTGGGTCCAGAATACAAATGAACTCGTTTAAACACTAGGAACAACAAATAAGATTGTACTTACAACAATAACGACTAAAACTACCGACACGCAACATATACAACATACATTACACTATCCCGTATTGTATTACACATTATCTATATCAATATCAACCCTTTGCAAATTATTATACAAACGAATCATTAACATTTGTGTGTGTGTAATAGAGCTTCAAGAAAAGCATTTAAATTTTAAATCTACTACCATGAATAATGTAAATTCTATACATGTTTATGTAATATACATGTGGAAAATTGAAGATTGTAATTAATTAATAATAGTTTCCTCACCCGACTTGCACACAAATAGTACAAATACTAGAACCCTTATTTTAAATATTTGTAAACGAAATGTAATTTATAAAGTAAATATTTAGTGATTACTTAACACATAGGGAACATGACATATATATGTTGCCGGTAAATTCGGTAATAATAAGGCATTACCGGTAATTGCAGTTTTTGGGTCAAAACATTAATATGACAAATTTTAAATAAATATTAAACTTACCAGTTTGATTAAGCAGTTAACGGAGAATTAGAAAAGTGACATTAATTACACCTCAACCTTCTGCTATGATAAATGGCCATTTTACAACCAGTTGAATTTTAAATTTTAAAGAACTGTAGTATCGCCATTTTTCATAGTAATGGGTTGAGGTGTCACTTTTCTTATTCCCCGTTAACTGCTTAATCAAACTGGTAAATTTAGTAATTATTTATTTGTCATATTAATGTTTTGACCCAAAAATTGCAATTTTAGAAACATTACCCTTTTTGCCTAGGCATTACCGGTAACATATACATGAAAGTAGTAGAATAGAATATATTTCAGCGAACTACTCCATGTTACAACTAATTGTAAGTTTGGGGATTTAACAATTGGTAAGTTGAAATTAAAACGTCAATAACATCTCTTGAAGAAAGGAAAATGACTACAATAATTTTTGCACCATGAAAATTGTTTATACTCATATCTCCGCCTTTTTACAGACAAAACCTCTAAAATTACCAAATCATCTATCACATGACGAGCCTTCATTAATTTTATGCTTTTGTTTTATTCTTTTGTTTTCTTTTATTCCAAAGTATGGTATAGGACAATTTATTTAGTATTATTGGATTCTGGTTTGGAAAGCAAACAAAAGGTCCTTATATTTTCCATTTCAAAAGACAGTTTTGTCAGCTAATGAAATATTAATGCTACTTTATCATTTGTAGAATAGTATAGTCGAGAAATTTTTACAGAAAAGAAAATCTTATATTTTTGACTTTTTAACTGCAACCATCTAACATCCTATCTAGTTTAGTAAAGTAATAAATTGATCTAACAGTAAGTAAAAAAGTACATTCAACCTACAATGAATAGTTTGTCCGGAACAGGAAATAAATATATATATTACACACCTGCGGACAATAGCTTAATTTTGGTTGCCAAGCAAAGCTGACTATCAAAATGCAGACGAAAATCTTCTTTCAGTG
>JAQFYC010007245.1:0-10789 GCA_034694165.1 Tomocerus mixtus
TTTTCATTTTAACCTTATTATTTTGAATTCGAAGACTAATTTTAATTACAAACATGGTATAATAATTACTGCAAAATTTTGCTAAAGTGCAAGTGTGAGAGGATATCATCAATATCAATATTATAAAACAACGGATAGGTCAGAAAGGTCTGAAGTCTTTGGGGTACTTAAGGGGAGTCAGATTTGTAAGCATCCATGTTGCGTGAGTCCAATTCAGTTTTCGATAGAGATCCAAAACTGCAGCGTCGCCGTCGATATTCCATTTAGTCGCATCTGCCTCCATCTTTTTATTCAGAAGCCGAAGGGCTCGTCCGTAGTGTCCTCGAGCAATTGCATGCTGCACGCCAAATTCAACAACCTGGAAAGTTAAGAATTTTATTTAGAGCACATTACACAATGTTTGAGAAAAAGCTATATTTATGCCTAACGCAATGATTCTTTGAAAATTTTTGACAAAATTACAAAAAACACCCATTTACAGCCAAAGAGTTAAACTTTCAACAAAATATATTTTCCTGGTAGCATTTTTAGTCAAAGAGCAAAGCAAGGAGTGCTTTATAAAAATGTCTAATTTTTGCAAATTAGGATACTAGCTTGTTTCCCGTGAAAACTGTTACATACCCGAGTTTCAGTAATTTCTGCGAATTTTTGAACCTCGAACAAAATGTCGTCCAGTATTTCAACAGTGACAGTCGGGAAAGTTTGCGTCGAATCTGGAGAAGAGGATCCGGCTTGTGTTTGTAAAAGGCAGAGTTCAGCAAGTGCGCATCCTTTCTTTACATATGCTTCCACCACTGCAGTTTTTTGTTTGTCCATATTCTGTTTAGTCTTTGTTGCATCCATCTGAGAGGAATTTGCCGAGGGTTTTGTGCCGAAGTATGCCAAAAGAGCGCTTCTGTCCACCATGTCTAAAATCTTATCTGCTACAGCAATAATTTCCTGATACGTTTCTACAGATTTCTTCTCCCCTTTCTTATCTTTATTCCCATTTACTGATTCTTCAGACACTTTTGATCCAATCTCGTTGTCCATGTCAGAAACGGAAGATTCGAGGGCTGAGGACGAAGTAGAGGGTAAACTGTCCAGGCTTTGAAGACGGGCGACATGCAGTGGTAAATGAGCGTCGTGAGTCTCAACTAGTTTGCTGTAGAGTTGCTTGGATTCTGGAGGAGTTACTTTCCCCAACCAATTAATCTGAACATCTCGAAGTTGATCATTCATCTCGTCTAATTTTGTTTTCTCACTGGAAGACTCTTTTGCAGGGGGACTTGACTTCGGTTTGCCCTGCGGCTCAGGAACACACAATTTCAATGGGTAATTACTAAGCTTCTTGCCATTCTCGTCTTTGGTTGCTGTAAATGTGCCTTGAAAATAAAGTGTAGAAGATCCGGGCAAAGTTTTCAGAGTTCTACACAAAAAAGAACATGCAAACACATTAGTTCCCCTGTTATGCCAAAAAAATATATTGGAAATCATAATTCATTCTATTTTGATAAAATGTGGAATATATTCCACATTTTATATTATGGAAACTATTAAGTTATTTACTTGTCAGGAATATAAGAAGAAATGAAAGCGTTGACGGAAGACTCTTTTTTGAGTTGAGCGGACCATCCTGATCCTTTCTTGGGGGTTTTGTAATCCTGAATTTCATACTGCGTTAGGTAAGTATCCAGAGTGATGCTGGAGGGAAGTTTCATTGATAACAAGACTGGCAAAGTAGGAATCTGGGAGTCTCCTGCCCAAGTAGAAGCAGGTGAGCCTCCATTAGTACCGCCGCCCCCAACTAAAAATCTGTCAAGAGCTTCTCTCTTTTCGTGCCTAATGTGGAGTCTGGCGATGTAGTCCCCTTTCTCAACTTTTGTATTCCATTTCGTGGGGTAGGCATCCCCAGTTGCAAGATAGCGTTTGTTCGAGTCAAATAACATCCATAATTGCGACCTGTAGTTGAAAAGAGCATTTTATTAACAAAAATATTACAATTAAATTACTAAATTATCTTAAAAGATTGTTTATTAACGCAAAACTTACTCGTAGGCTGACTCGTAAAGTGTATCCGAGAGGAGGGAACTGTAACACAAATTATTGAAAGGTTAATTAACAACTTCCTTGAATTTTTCCGTTGTGAAGACTTAAGTTTTTACCACTCACCAATTTAGAGTTACTTCCGTGGCCCGAGAAATTGAGAAGTTGTAAGTGCATTGAAGTTCGTAAATGACTCTTCCTGGAGGAATTGTATCTCTTGGTTCGGACAAACAAACGACCTTCATATCACTCGGTCTGCAAGTGACAATCCCAAAGCACATTGAATTAAAATGCCCTTTTCACCACTAGAAAATGAAAATGCTAAAGTAAATTCTGTTGAATCTATTTTACCGTAATAATTGCATTTGATGTTTTAAAACAGCGGACGGTGAGAAATCTTCCGTTCCAAAACTATTGAACACCGTAACTTTGTGCAAGGCATCTGCAGCCGACATAACAACTTCTGGTTTGTTCAGGGCTAAACTGCGGAAGGAAATTGTTGCATTAAGGTTGGCGTTTTCATTTGGCTCTGCCCACCATCTTGCAATCACTAATTCCAAAACTTTCGCTTCCTGAAATATTAAAATGTTTTGTATTCACAATTGTGTACTTACAAACTTTTGATATAATTTACACAAGTAAAATACTATGTAAGTCTTCAGTAATAG
Organism: Tomocerus mixtus; assembly: GCA_034694165.1. NCBI lineage: Eukaryota > Metazoa > Arthropoda > Collembola > Entomobryomorpha > Tomoceridae > Tomocerus > Tomocerus mixtus. The sequence continues at coordinate 2,694 of JAQFYC010007245.1, forward strand.
TAACTTACAACGACTTTAAAATACAAGTTTGTTTCTTCCATAGGCTGCAGTTGAACCATCTTATAAAATTCTAAACCTTTGCACCACTCTCCTCCTAAAACGGACATTGCATGAACAACAAATCGAGCAGACGATCCCTGAGTATTTCCATCCACCGAGACTGATGATCCTCCTCCAAGCAGTTTTAGGTTAAGTGCTAGCAAAATGAATAAATTAGTAAATAATCTTTGAAGACTGAATACGACTAAGTTTTTGGAAAAACATCATAAAAACAGCTTACTGGCCCAAGTAGCTCCTTTTGGCACTACTACGAAGTGTCTCATTATTTTTCCAGGTTCATAGCAGATGGAACCGAATTCTTGCGTCGGCCGGACAAAGCTGCCAATGGTAGGAACCTGAGGTTTGATAACTGTGACAGTCACTTCAAAAACTGGTCCTCGGTCCATGTCACTAGCGTCAAGAGCTTGAACCCTTAAAATGGCAAAATATAAGATTTTTGTCAATTTTTGATTAGCATAGAAATATAATCATCATAATCCATAAAAATTAATAGTTTAGTAGTTTAATTAAATAGTTTACTTTGCTAATAAAGTCTTACCTTGCATAACTAGCCCCATGCGGAAGACCTTCGGGGTCAACTTTTATATTAAAATTCCTAACCATATTCGCCAGATCAAAATATTTGGGTACTTGAACCCATGTGGCGTCACTCACAAGGCATAAATTCATTCGGAAATTTATTTTTGTCTCTGGTTCTACAAATAAATAAAAAGTTAGTCACTTCCCAATTTAAATCAAAGCCTTAATAAATATAATTGCATAAGAATTAGTTAAAATGCTTACCCATTTCATCTTCATTAAAAAACACAGGTTCTACTCCAACGGAATATTCTTTGGCTTTATCTGGCGGAGGGTCTCGGATGTAAATGCCTTTCATTGGCCAACTGGACGATCCACCGTTAACAGTTACATTAAATCTGACATCCCGTTCTTGTAACTTTGACAGATTTTGTAATCCTTCGAAGGCTTTTTCAACATGGATTAAACCCTTTCCCTGAGCATAAGCATTTGAATTGCACAGAGGCTGCGCGGTATTCTCCAGACATTTCTTGACACTGTAAGGAGTCCACTTAAATATTCGGTCAACTGCCCCACTGAGCATGAGGGCGATGCATCCCGCGACATGAGGGGCAGCCATACTAGTCCCATTCATTAGCTGAGCGCTTCGTAGAGTGAAATTTGGAACTGAAGTGATTGCCCCTCCTGGAGCACATACCGAAATTCCGAGATCTCCGTCTAAAGTAGGGCCTCTGCTGGACCACGTGTAGGGCATTGAGGGTAACTTTTCCCGAAGGGAGTAGGAAGCTTGCATCATATCAGGGGAAACATAGGCGGCTACTCCGATAATCGTGTTGGTCATTATCCAAGGTGGTGTCCCTACGGTTGACAATGCTGGTCCATGATTTCCAGCACTGGCCACCCAAATCACACCGTGCTTGTCCACAACTTCCTTCATCAGTTCTCCAATTCGGGCAGAGGCACTCCAGTGGGCATGCTCCCCATAACTCATGTTTATCAAATGAATCCGATGGGAATTCTGCATGACGAAGCACATAGCTCGAACTAAGGCCTGTCCCGTTTCCATTGAACCCAATCTTCCATCGCCAACTGAAAGACTTATGATCTGAGCTCCTGGAGCTACGCCGTTCAAGTCGGGATTTTCGGGGAAATATCTAGAATAAAGATTAAAAGAAAACAATTAGCAAATAATGTATACATGCATATATGTTCTTAATATTATATTTCCAGATTTTCTGGAGAAGACCTAAATAAACCTATCCAGTCCAGCAGGATCTGTATTACATTCTACATTCTGGTCTAGTATTACATAATTATGATTACCCTGCAGCAATGCCAGAAACATGACTTCCATGGCTCCCGCAAAGGCCCACGATTTCCAACCGGTTTCCATTTTCCCAAACATTGACGGAAATATTCATTTGATCAGCTTGCGTCAACGGGGCGAAATCTTGTTTAATTTTATATTCTGAAAGGAGGATACCGGATTCCAATTCTCCGTTATCAGACAAACAAGCCATCCATCCAGTGCCCGTGTTGAAAACAACACAGTCCAGTAGTGGACCCAAATCTTTGTACTTTTTGTCTAAAATTTGAAGTACCTATACACAGAGGAGATAACTTTTTTTAATAAACTAATAGCTGTAACTGAATAACGTAAAATGCAAATAAATATAATAAAGTTTACTATCGTACTTCTACTTGAGCTTCTAAATCTTCTTTGGCTAATTTTTCAATGGGTGTCAAGCTGTCAGCTGATTTGTTAAGTGATTGTTCCTTACTCAATACTCTATTTGCTTCAGCTAAGATCTGACGATGTTGAGGATCCCAATGTAACTCTCGTCGTTTCGCTTCCATCCGCTCCTTCACTTTAGGTGTGTATAACTCAAAAACTGGTTTCACCCCAATGTGATATTCTTGTGAAGGATTATTCCAGTTTGTAGGAATCTGTACACATGACACAGGAAAATCAATATTTACAACTTGTATACATTTATAACACAACTTAGACCATATATATTATTTTATAATATATTTTGCTGATTTTTTTATTTACAAATATTAACCTTTAGCTTCCTCCCAGAAAGTCCAGTTATTGTTCCATCAGATGACGGTTTTACAACAGTTGACGTATCACAGTCTCCTGCTCCACTGCAATCATACCTGTGATTTTTCAAATAGGACATTACCAAGCTGTCTCTTTCTGGTTACAATGGAATAACGTACCAAATAAAAGAATTTATACTATATACCATAAGATATATACACAATATATAATCAAATATTACTTACCGTTCTATAACTTTCGGTAGTCCTGTTGTCGTTTTCTACAAATGGAAATAAAAACACGAAGGCATTTACATAATATTCAATCTGCAAGTCAAACAAAGTCTTTGAAGTATGGCCAAACAAGTGGGAAGGTTAATTAATCCATAATATTTCAAGTTAAATAACTTACACGGAGCCCATTAGCGCCTGGATCGACTCCGCTGTCAAAAATAGCAATAACGATTCCTCGCCCGTCGTAATTCGGATTCTTGGTTAAAAAATTTGTAACACCTGTCTCTCGTTTCGGACATAGTGAGATGTTGGGGAAGTCACTAGTAGTCTTGGTGGAGTCCATCGCTTGACCAAAATGAATATTCAATATTTTAGCAGCTGTTCTACTTCCCCTTAGCCTATAATTCATTTTGAAATCAAAAGTAACGAATTAATAAAATTATAAGGAAAATAAAACTTTCAAATAATTGTTTCGGTCTAACCCCAAAATTAGTCAATTACGCATGCCTAAAAATTAAAATAAATCCCGGGTTGTGGATAGAAAATAAGGAAAAGTTTTGAAAAATTAAAACTGAACTTACGCAATACGAGTGAGGAAAACAATAGTGTATTATTTTTAATTGACAGTATGTTGGGCAAAATATATCGTCTGATTTGGATTTTATTTGAGTGTCTGTGATCAGATATAAATGTAAAATATTTCCAGCTGCCCCTGAAAATCAAAATTAAATAAAATGCACCATTAAAATATTCAATATTCAATATTGGGATAATTCCATCATAAATATCATTCTTCAACATTAAATATTAAATGGAAAGTTTCCAGGCTGCTGAAAATTGTGCTCCCATTTTCAATTTTTAAAGAGTTGGAATTTGGAAACACACTTCAGAAACATATTTAGGTAACTCTTTATTTATTTAGGATTAAAGCGATATAAAAATGGGATTTAAATTTTATATGGTGAATGAAAATAATAACAAACCTTTTGATTTCAGTCAGATTAGGAGGAGTTAATGTAAGAAGATTAGCAATTAGCAAGTGGCAAGCAATCTGTCAAAGAGTCAATGACAGAAAGACAGCAGCGCAATTAGTTTCCTGGAAATAGAAATCCAATCCAAGTCCACGGCCGAAGAGAGTGCAATGGACAATGACAAAATGCAAATGCAAATGTATGGAGCAAAGTTCTTTGGATTTGGAAGGAACAAAACTTGTACCCAACTCCCCAAAAACCAATCAGGTGCTCCGAAGCAAACAGCCAGCCAATAGGGTGTAAGTGCTACGAAAACTCAAACCTCACACTGACACTGGAACACTTTTCACGTGATTTTTATGAGGCTAGTGTTCAAGCATAGCAAGCTGTAGCACATGGTACTCATTACTTTTACGAATACGAATGTTGTTTACATTCATTTTGGTAACTTTTTTGAAAAACAATTGTGATCTAGTTAATTATTGTCAAATAAAGAAACCTATATTGACACTGAGTTAAGGAAGCATGGGTCCAATTAGAGGAGGATTTGGGGGAGGAGGAAGAGGAGGCGGCAGAGGAGGTAAGTTTATAAGAAAATAATTTTTTTTAACAGTTTTTTCAAATCAAAATCAATAATATTATATTTTTAAACATTTTGTGAGAAATTGACAAGTATTTCACCAGAAATGACAAAAATATAAAAGAATCAGATGAAATCTTATATTGAAAACACAGATGGCTGTGTTCTGTGGATGATTTTTGATTTTATTGCGTTGTAAACAGCCGGCACACAGCCAACAGTTTATGGCACGGCACAAAACTTAATTTTCCATTTTAAGTTTAATTAGTTTAAATTTTTTCTTATTTTTGTATATATTTATGTAAGTTGTAAGTATAAATTTTAAAATGTGTCATTGGCGTCATTATGTGATTCGTAATGTAATGCATAGGTACAGTTTACAGTAATGGATTTTTATGAATATTTAAAGGTGGTCGTGGTTTTGGCGGAGGTCGGGGCGGAGGTGGTGGCGGCCGATTTCAGGATCAGGGTCCACCAGAAACCGTAATTCCAATGGGATATTTTACACACACCTGTCAGAATGACTTAGTCTGTAAAGTTACCTTAGATGACGTTCCTTACTTCAATGCCCCTATATTTCTACAAAATAAGCAGCAAATTGGAAAAATTGATGAAATCTTTGGAAATTTGAAAGACTATTATGTTTCAGTGAAATTAAGTGATGACGTCAAAGCCAGTTCTTTCAAAGAGAAAGATGAGGTGAGTTAGAGTTTGTATTTTATTCATGTAGGTGTAATTCTTGTTTCTGTTTCTAAAAATGCTTGTGTAAATGAAAGTACCACATAAAATATGCCACAAATGCTATTTGTATCATTTCTACTAATATAATGGATTTTCTATTTCAGTTTTACATTGACCCTGCAAAAATGCTGCCACTATCAAGATTTTTACCTGGTAACGAGAAGCGAGGAGGGGGTGGAAGAGGCCGAGGAGGCGGTGGCCGTGGAGGTGGTGGAAGAGGTGGCGGTGGCCGAGGAGGATTCGGTGGACGAGGTGGTGGCGGAGGAAGAGGATTCGGTGGCGGTGGAAGAGGTGGAGGTGGATTTGGCGGAGGTCGAGGGGGCGGCGGAAGAGGAGGATTTGGAGGAGGTGGCCGCGGTGGAGGAGGATTCGGCGGTGGTGGCAGAGGCGGAGGTGGATTTGGAGGTGGGCGAGGTGGTTTTCGCGGCGGTCGTTAAATTTGGTATTTTTATAGTTTAATCAATATAATATACGATTATCTGCGAAAACTACAAAAATGTAATAAAAAGTTTTTAATATCCAAAATCTGAAAGTGCTCTGCGAACTTTTTATACAAACATATTTCTGTTCATTGACCAATTGACGGTATATATATATTAGTTTTTACTTTTTACAGTGAAAGGGTTTTCGGTTTTATAATAATACATGAAATTGCAGAAATATTATCAAAAAATGTGTTTTCCTTTATTAAGTTAAGGGGTTGACTTAGTTGAGTACTGGAGACTAGAACTAGGAATTACTTCTGGACTACTGAATATTATATACTTTTGCTCAATTTAGTCAGCATTATCATCTTACACAGTTTTGAGAGTTTTGCGTCGTTGTTTCCAGTACCACCTTCCTTGCTGAAGACACATACTTTGACCTTTGCTACCAGAGCCAGCCGGCCATCTCGGATGAGGATGTGTGTCGCTGTAAACTATCATTGCACATATACTACAAAATTGCTCATAACCTGTCCCCTCCATAATGGAGCCTGTCCCGTGCCAATCAAAGTATGAATTATACAAAGTATCATTTTCGTCCAACATTTTTATGTAAGTGGCCAAGTCTTCTGGAGATTTGAAATCTTCTACGTGAATATAGGAGTGCGGAGGAGCCAATGACTTGTAGTCGTCAGGATGAGCTCCCATCACAATGGGAATGACATCATACCTTTGAAATAATAATATATTCGTTTTAAGCAAGGAGACTCAGACTCACTCGTATATTAACAAAGATGTTTTTGTAAAACTAAAACCGAAATATATGTCTAGTTCTTAGTTGACTTTATAGTAAAAAGGCTTACTTAAGTGAATTAACGAACAATTTTTCAGTGATATATTCTCTGCAATTAGCATTTTCAAATGCTAAGAAGAATTTATACTCCTTCTTCAACATATTCAAACATTTTTGGTCTTCGGATTTTGGACAGGTTAGCTGGCCACATGCTCCGTAAACATCTACTGCTAAGAATTTCTGCATAGCCCCTGCATAGTCCATTCGCCCATTTGGTGTCCCACAGTTGGATGAGAACATTGCCACTAGTTTCGTCTTTCCCTCAGCAAAGTTTTTTGTTTGTCCTGAAATTATTGATAATGAAATTTTAGTTTTATTTTCAAGACTAGTAAGCTTGGTTCAATATAGCAAAAGGCAACGCTGATTTCCAACAAAGAGCAGTTAAGTAGGACAACTCTGATATTTTGATATTTTAACAAAAAAATCAAAGCTGATTTAGCAGTTTATAGATTTAGATTTGTGATTTATAATTTAATATTTAAAATTCTCTTACCACTCGCATTCTTTCTTTCATTCTTCTGAAGTTCAGATTGTCCCAATGGTATCCATCGTCCATAAGAAGTTACGATGTCCGCGTTCCCATAATAATTAGCAAATATTTTATGATTAACGTGTAAATCCGACGATTTGTAAAAGGGCGAAATTGGAGACTCGTTTGTAAAGTAAACATACGGCACTATTTTACTAACATTTTCCCATAACGTCGTTTCCTGGCTTTCAATACAATTTGGGTGAGAAACAACAGCGTCATAGTTGGAGACATTTTGCCAAGTGCCGCACTTAGCTCTCTCAATAATACAGAACGTGCTACAATTTAATTCAGGACGAAAAACTAAATGGCCTGGAGAATGGAGGCCATAATACAAAATCTTTTTTCGCTGGAATCAAAGAAATTATTTATTTATGACATAACAATTTTAATATGTATAGATGAAATGCACCTAGGCACCGACGAGGACGACTGTCGAGTCGAGTGACTTACATAACAATTAAATGCTAAATATTTTCAATATTACATATTAAGTAGCTGAAAATGTTTAATTAGCTCAAAATTTTACCTTGTAATTATCAATCGTGTTTTCAAGTAAATATTCCACCCAATTTTGTTGAGCAAAGAGACGGTCATTTCTATTTCTGACTTCATATTTGTCCCATCGCCACAAATTTACAGACAAATTAAATTCTTGAGTTCTATTTTGAAATTTTGGGATAATGGATATGTTTATACGAGTTTTATTTTGGGTAACAAAGGTTAAGTTTACTTCACGAGTTTTATTTTGAGGAGCAATGGTAAAGTTTACTTCACGAGTTTTATTTTGAGGAGCAATGGTTAAGTTTAATCGCTTCTTATTTTGAGATGTTACATTAAGGTACTGAGAAACTATAAGTTCATATAAAATAAATTCAAGAAATAAGGCAACTATTACTGCGACTGCAACTGTGGACTTAGTCTTTTGTAACATTTTATTGCCAATCCCAAAAACAATAACTAAAGTGTAAACTTGAAATACATTTACATTTAAAGGACGCTCAATCATGGAGGTCAGCAAGTTAACAAGAGAACTTTAGTTTGTACGATTTCTAATACCTGTGTTTTCGCGGCGACAAAAGTCATCCTCTTTGTCTTTGATGTTGATTGATTATATTTTATTAGCCTTTGATTTGAG
>JAQFYC010007246.1:0-10789 GCA_034694165.1 Tomocerus mixtus
TTGTGGGTGTATGGGACCCTTTATTAGGATTTCCCAAGATGTATTACACAAGATTTATTCACCGCTACATTTCTAGAGTCGCCCGTAGCTTCGCACGGGCTAAAAATACTAGTCATTATATATTTTGGCAATCAACGATTCTGTCCACCCCACGTGACTTACATATTGTCTATTAGGTCTTAAGATTTGAATTGTTTGTTTTATTATTCTCCGAATTCAACGCCGTTCTGATGTTGTCAAGGGAGATTTGAGATTTGCCCTATTAGTTAGTGTTACTTTTCTACTATGGCTGTTATTGGGCTGTTATGCTATAAATCTATGGTTACTGCATTTCAAATGTGTATGCTTTTCTTTTTGGATTGAGACGTGAGATTTCACAAGGACAACCCCGTACACATTTAAATTGACAAAATACAAATAAATTACCGGTACTTACTGTACTATACTAATTAGGAAGAGTGAGGAAGAGAAGGGAATTGCAAATTACACCCACACCACCAATTTGTCGCAAGGGTGTTCAGTTGGGGTAATTACAAATTACACCCCTTTCATCCAGTTCACCAACCCCACCCATTTATTGCCAGTGTTCAGTTAGGGAAATTGCAAATTACACCCGCTTCTACCAATTCACCAACGATTTTGCTCAGTGTGGGAATTGTAAATAAATAATAAATTTTGAATATTGTTCAGTCGCTACAGCACGCATTTCTCAACGCACAACAGCGAGTAATATCTTAAAATGATTGTTAGGACTGGGACACATGAGTCTCCTATTGTGATGTTAACCTATACACTACTGTAAGAAATTATGTTTGACTTTTATTCCTTAAAAAATATTAGAAGAGGTTGTGGTCACGTATGTAAACCTTTATTATGATTCCCCAAGAGATAGTACATAATATTTACTCACCGCTACAGTTCTAGATTCACCCGGTAGCGAAGCACCGGGCTAAATACTATATATTTTATATTTCCAAAATTAATATTATATTTCCAAAATTAATATTATATTTCCAAAAAAAGTATTTAAATTTCTTAAACTAATTTTAAATTCCTACTATTAATTTTGTTCCGAACTCTAAGTTTGGGGTGCTCGGAAAAAGGAAGGGGTGCTCGGGATGCCGCGCGGCATCGCGAGCACCTGCAGGTGTTCGGGATGCCGCCAGATCTAGTAAAGGGCTTTCAAATAACACTAATTTCGATTTTCTGCAGTGTCCCCTTCAAGAGTAATACTAAAATCAAATTTTCGGACTTTTCGGATCCCATTGATTACTCATAAACGGGACACAGTAGAAAATCGAAATTAGTATTATTTGAAATCCATTTACTAGTGCTTTCGATTGGTATGCATTTGGTACCAGGTTATAAGGGGATCCAAAATGTTGAAATTTTTTATAAGTCCAAATGGGGGACAATATGGACTAGGTTTATTACGTTGGATGACTTAGGACAATAGGATGTCTTGTCTTGTCTACTCACACACAGATATTTTTTACGATTCTATCTGTACTTACATTACATATATGCTCCTGCGTAATAATGTTCCACCTGTGACTAAATTACTTTATCTCTCATTCTCATTTGGTTATTCTTCTATGAAAGAGCAGGCACGATTTTACTTACTTAAGTTCTAGAAACCCATGAAATCAGAACAGGATTGGAAATCCTTTCAAATATTGGACATAATAATATGTGTATAAATCATAGTTGAGATCTGAATGAGAAAGAAAAATATTTTAGCGAGACTCGCTCAGTTTTTTAGGGTTGCACAATTTATGAATTATAGGGAAAGACTCAGAGCAGACTAGTTTTGTCATAAAAAAGCTTTGCTTTGCAAACAGTTTATTGTTTTCAATAGAATTACTATTGTAAGGAGCTACATACACTCTACACATAGTTCAATTCGTTTAAAACTAATATTAAATACTTTTTGTCTTGTCTTGTCTGCCTGGTATGTTTCTGTGTTAGATAATTGAATAAAGACTTGGGCAAGAGCACGACAAGACAGGAGTTTATCCAGACGATGATAGATACATAGATAGAAGGATGTTATGCTGCAGATATTATTATATGTGCAGATATAGTAGTTATTAAGATTGTGGTAGATAGTTTGTTCAACTATGTGATTTTTATAGTTAGTCAGTAATAAAAATCTATTCAATTACAGATAATAGATAGGATGAGCAGAAATCTTCCATAAAAATCTTGAGCAAAATGATGAAATTATTATATTAGAGGGAAAAGGCAAATGTTGCCATGCATTGTACACAATATAAATTATATGCACGATTTTGTATTGTTTCTCTACTACAGTAATATAGTAATGTGGTGTGGTTACTTAAGCATGCAATACAATACACTACACTAAAATTGTATAGTATAACTATAGCTACGGTACTACTTGGAATGGACGAATCATTCAAAGTTTAATTCAAGTGTAGTTATACAGATATTTAAAATCTTGGCTTGGCTTAGATAATCGATTAAGATTTGTTGATAATGCTAAAAGCTATGTAGGAATATATATACACTGCTGGTACGTAAATAGATAGACATTCCATGTAACCCGACAGCCGTGAAGATACAATGAGACTGTCAGCGGTGTCGGATAATTAAGAGTCTCTTTGCAACAGGGACACTAGTTGTGTTAAAAAATTTACCAATCGATGCATTAACGCTTTATGTTTACAACTCACTACGTACCCAAAACAAAATAACAGCCACACCAGCAGTCAGTCATAACAAACACACCAAAACTCATATTCCAATAAAGTAATATATTAATTGCTTGTGACGCTATTAACAGCTGACAAATTTGAACACAAACTAACTCGAGCATGTTGAATTCGATGGTGACGTCAAAATGTCGAATTTATTTTTTGAAATGGGACTTCGAATCGTCAAAATCCACATCTAACTGTCAAAATTTTGAAATTTGGAACACAAAATAATTTGAGCCTTCTGAATTCAATGGTGACGTAAAATTTTGAATTTCCTTTTTTATAAAGCGGTTTCTGGTAAATAGGAATTGCCAAAATCCACAACAGTGGGTCTAAAATTGTGAAATGGGGAACAAAAACTAATTCGAAGAGTCGGAATTTTATGTTGGCGTCCAAATTTTGAATTTCATTTTGGATATGTGGTGCTTCCAAAACCCACACATTTAATCCCAAAATTATGAAAACTGCTCTGAGCATACTGAATTCAATAGCGATCTTAACTAAGATTAAAAGTTAAAGTTTAGACGCCAACAATAAATTCAGAATGCTCGAATTATTTTTTTATTTAACATTTCATAATTTTATACACACAGTTGTGGATTTTTGCAATTTCTATTGTTATTTATATTCGTGTCACACCCAAGACATCACAAGTATTCAATGTGCCCTACCCCTGGACAATGCGCAGATCTAATTCCTCATCCCAATTTCTGCGTGTCTTACTCTTCGCTGATATTGTTGCAGCATTACATGGGGGGGAATAGTGATTATAAATCATGGTGACAAAATGTTACAAAGCAAATATATTTTGGAATATTTAATTTATATTCAAATCTTATTTGCAGATTCTTCGTCTAGCCATCGCGTCAGTAGGTCTCGGAAAGATGTTGATAGAAAATCCCGCAAACAAAACAGGTCAACAAAAGGTATGAATCTTTATTTAAATATATTATAAATCATGGTGACAAATTGTTACAATGCAAATATATTTTGGAATATTTAATTTATATTCAAATCTTATTTGCAGATTCTTCGTCTAGCCATCACGTCAGTAGGTCTCGGGAAAATGTCGACAGACAATCCCGCGAAAGATTCAGATCAACAAAAGGTATGAATCTTTATTCAAATATATTATAAATCATGGTGACAAATTGTTACAAAGCAAATATATTTTGGAATATTTAATTTATATTCAAATCTTATTTGCAGATTCTTGGTCTAGCCATCACGTCGAAGCACCGGGCTAAATACTAGTTAAATTGTATAAATTCCATGTAGCAAACCGGCTAACAAGGAATACGTATAGGTAGGTATATGTATTAAATATGGAAGACAAACAGCTGAAAAACCGTATCCATCTGCTATACAAGTTCTTAATTTAATTTAATTTAATGTAGCTTGAAATTGGACTAGTAATTATGCAACTGATTAAATAATTCAGTTCCTACAAATATATATTTAATATGATACCTTCGTTCGTACCAAAGTGAAGGCAAGCTGAGGAAATCTGCAGAACAAAACTCTGCACTAGAATACAAGTTGACATGAAGTTTCTTTTCTGGTAGGCTAAAAGTATGTTACTTTTTTAGTAATCATATCAATTACTGTATATAAAGTAAAATGCCATTTTTAATTGCTGACAAATAAATTAACTGCAATTGTCCCAGCTTAATTAACGAGGAGATAACTACTGTCGAGGTTCCCACCTCACCAAAGGTGCTGTTACAGTTATGAATAAAGTAAGCATTTCTAATTCGCTATCAATCAAAATTTCTTTAAAATTGCACAAAGAATTTAAAAGCCAATCCGATTAAATTCCCTTTAAATAAGTACGTAAATGGATATTGAGCATAAAATTTCTTAATATTGAATTGATCAGCCTGATAGAGCAATTAGCGGGGATTCCAAAAAGTGTCACCTCACCAATTTGTAATTACAAATGCCTATTTTCTAGGAACTTATATTCAAAAATTTAACTGCCCCTAAAATGGGCATTTACAATCAAAAATTGTTGTGGTAACACTTTTTGGAATCCCCGTTAATTTCTCTATCAGGCTGATAAATTCAATATTAAGGAATTTTATGTTCAATACTCATTTATGGCCAAAAACTGCAATTTGGAGAAAATTTTGCTTATTGCCTAGACATTAACGTTAATTCTGGATTTTGTGTACTGCCTGCAAAATCTATATAAACGTATATACTTATTATACTTATTTAATTGCAGTAATTAATACGAAATTAAATATTTATATAAATTATCGTACGATTGCCTAACTACGATATTCTATACTTAATAAGGACTTTAACTACTTTAAATGTTCGAACTTTAAATGCTAAAAAGTTCCATCCAAACTTTAAATTATAGCCCCGCGTTGATAAAAATATCTGTAGTCTTTTAAGGTACAGGAATATTATGATATTATGAATAGGATTATCTACAATTAAAAGTTACACCGATACACAATAAGTAATTATTGTCGTATACAATTAAATGCACTTTAAGTTTAGTTTTGTGAGAAGATATCTCTTTACGTGACGTGGTGGTTGAGTTCTTAGCTGAGTCAATCTTCATCAAAGATGTAGAGCGAAGGGGTGGCAATTTTCTACGACAGCGACAGCTGACAGCATGTAGTGTTCCCATTGACTGATTCCTGCAATTTTGATAAATTAACGTGATAATGATATGTCATTTGCCAATTTTTCCCTAGTCGTCTTTTTTAGCGAACTAATACATATTTGTTGCAGGCATTAACGTTAATGCCTAGGCAATAAGCAAAATTTTCCCCAAATTGAAATTTTTGGCCATAAATGAGTAATGAAAATACAATTTCTTAATATTGAATTTATCAGCCTGATAGAGCAATTAACGGAGATTCCAAAAACTGTTATCACAACAATTTGTGATTATAAATGCCCATTTTAGGGGCAGTTAAATTTCCGAATATAAGTGCCCAGTAAATGGGCATTTATAATCACAAATTGGTGAGGGAACACTTTTTGGAATCTCCGTTAATTGTGTTTATTCTTTAATTGTGTTTATTGCTTAATTGTGTTTATTACTTAATTGTGTTAATTGTGTTTTAATGTTTATTATTTAGACATTAACGTTAATGCCTGATTTTTCTTAATGCCTGCAACATATATACTTTATGATTGGAATTTTAGACCAGTAATTTTTTAGTATTTAAATTAGATGTTATTTCTATTTGTGATTTCTTTATTTTATTTTGTTTAATTTGTACTATTTACCTACCACAGCTCGCACAAGATAATGATAATGAATTAAATTAAGAACATACCAAGATATCAAACTTCTATTGAAGATAACCCTCAGAGTCTCCTCTGCGTTGGGAGCGTAGAATCTCCGTCGGAGGCCACATTACAGAAGAAACTAATTATCAGGTCAGGTTTTCGGTTTATCTCTCAAGTTTTCGGATCTAGCTAACAAATTACACATGAAAATAAAGGTTATTGGCGGGAGCATCTTTAATGACTAAATTATGTTTAGTCATTAAAGATGCTGGTAGTTATTTCTTAGTCCAAATATCTCTTGTTAAATGAATGATTGTTCCGGAATAAATAAATAGTAATAAAATGTTGTTAAAATACCTCCTTAGATTTTCTTGTACGATATAACTTTTCTCAATTCAGAAAATCCCAGTTTTTCTTAAGGAGTAATTGGGACAGTCCTAAATTATGTCCAGTCAACGCAAGTTAGTTAAGTGCACTACAATACAATATAGTACATGATAGGCTTGGACTTGATTAGTTAACAATATATCTGGAGCTCAAGTCTGAGACGGAAAGCAGAGGAGTAATAATAATAACTGAACTGAGACGACTCAGATGACCTACTTTATATAATAGTTAACAGACTTAACACTTAAGGGGTGAGATTCCGAAGAGAAACGCAATGCCAGGCTGAGGCTAAGCTTTTGTGAGACGAATGGAGGAGTCATACAAGTTCCAAGTAAAAACTGAGAATGTGAACACAGAATACAGACTGTTGATGACTCACTGTCTGTAAACAATTGATAAAAATATTTATGTTGTTATCTACTTGGATACTTATTTACTTATAGTGTTACAAAACCTTTCACGGCCGACCAACAAAGTACTTTTGACAAATAAATCTTCTGTAAAATAAACACAAGGCATGAAATAATGAAATACTCCTATAGTTCTAAAAACTAGCACCAATTAATGCAATAGAATATTTTTCCTGATTTTGAAATTTTGAATTTTGAAATAAAAAGGTTGCAGGAGCAATAGAGAAAAAAATTTAATCCAAACAAAATCCAATTGATTATTTGAAAATACTTTTAAAAATCTTTTTCAGTGCTGTGAATATATATTATACATTATTTGCTTGGTAATGAGTGCATACATATTTTACTAGATAACCCAATAATACTATTTCCATGAAAGGACATTTACTTTTTTACTTGGTTTCTAAGTTTAGCTACAAAGTTAATATTTCTTGAGGATGTTTTGAGATAAGCTGGAACAGTGAACAGAAAATAATGCATTCAATATATACCAGACCAGGTTATGTGTATAGATAATAACTAAGCCGGACTATTATTATTCTTATAATTATAATTGGTACCTAAGTATTTTTATGACTCATTTCAGGAATCGTCTTATTATTTGTGTCAGTGCATTAGCACACATTTATTTGTAGTGTAGTGCTAATGCATCATTGCTCATTTATTTTTTACCTTATTGTTGGTAATACAAATATCGGGAACTTAAGTTATATTAAGTTGGATGACAACTTAAACTATAATTGATTTTAATACCTCTCTGGGGACAATAATGAAGATTGAACATCGCTAATTAAATTTTACACCAGGTGCTAATTAACACTAATCTTGATTTTGAAGGCTAATAATATTTAATCTATCCAAATTACATTTTTAAATGCTGGCGGATGTTTTCACAAATAGTTCATTAAATTAATTCCATAGTTATATTAATACAATACAATATAATATGGATAATATCTGTAATAGTAACATACCATACTAACAAACTAACAATAATTCAATCCACATTATCAGAATCAAAAACACTACACAGCAAAATAAAGGGCTGTTCATACATCACATGCCCTCTGTGTTGACAAAGTGTTTATATTTTATAAAGTTATATTGTTCAATTTGTGTAACCTTTGTGTGGAGCTATGTAATTATAAAGAATTGAGTTGTTTTACAAAGGTAAACTTTTAAATTTCGTTGGACACCATGTACAAATATTGTAATTGAATATAATAAGATTAAAAAACTCATTAGAATACGAAGTAGGCTAAAATGGGTGCATTTTTAGTAGAAATTATTTAGAAACACAGCAAAAAAGGGTTGTCATAAATATAAACAGGCTGCATTTAAAATATTAATTATTGTGTATGGCAAATGGCAAGCAGGATTCAGGAATAGTTAATATTTTTCAATATTTTGTGAATATGAAAAGTATTCATTAATAGTAGCTCAGCAATAGTTGCATGTTCCATGTGCTTGCTTGTTCAGCTAGTCTTGTGATTGAAACTCTTCGACATAATATTGAAATTTAATATAAACAAAGTCATTAAATAGTTGACTCGACGTCTTCTCCTTCCCATTCAAAGCAAATAAACCAGAAGCCAGTGTTTCGGCATTTTCCACTTCCCCAGCCAAAGAAAGATTTTGGATGTCTGGGTTGATTTTGGTTTTGGGAAGGTTTTTAGTATTAATATTACATTACCCATAAAATTATAATCTTCCCTATATCACTATTTCCAATTTTGCCACTTTTTGAAACAAGAAATGAATCATTCTACCAGGGAAATTTTGAAATATTTGCACACTGAAACTTTTTCACCCGAAACCCTGCAAGAAGCATTTTATGTACTTTCTTTCTAGCTACAGATATCTCCGCAGAAACATTTCATCCCAAGTTAATTTGCATTACTGGTAAACATTAAACATGTCGACTCGACAGAACACAAAGGTTACACAGGTTATCTCCTAAGTACATGACTGACTGGTGGACTGACTCTCCTTCTCCATACACATCTCCTTGATTACATTTGCATTGCCAAAATACTAAAATTATTATCAAATGCTTTACAGGATAGCATAAGGACACATTGCAGAGTCTTATGAAAGATCATTTTTGAATTTTTTTTTTTTTTGAAATTGAAAGTGATTTATTCATGTGTCAAATAACGGTTCAATACAATCTGGGTACTGGTTTCACTATGTTAGACACCCTTTCAGGGAACAATTAATTTAAGAAAGCAATTTAGTCTTCCTGTTACTGTTTAACAGCCAGTACAGTAATATTGTTAATACTATACTTGTTACGTATTTATTGCTAATTAAAACCTAATTTAATAAACTATTAGTCTTGATAAAACGCTACCGAAGTATTTTTCTTTACTACTACCTTTTTCTCAACATTTTACTGAGTAAAACAATTACCTAGACTAAAATGGCTTTAAAGGAAGTTCCTAAAAAGCAAAAAGGTGGACCACTCGACCTGGACAAGATTGACCAACGGTGGGCAGCTCTGTTGAATAACGACATTGAGGAGATGTGTCACGACGTCACGTTTATGGTTGGAATAGAAAATAAAGAGAAGATTTCCTGCCATCAACTATTTTTGGCAGCTGCTTCGCCAGTTTTCCAAAAAATGCTGTTTGGGCAACTGCAATCCGGGGACACGATTATTGAAATACCAGACGTGGATCCTCGAGCATTCAAAAACATTCTTCAGGTGAGAAAATATCTTTTTAATTTGTAAACCACATGTTATTAATATTTTAGTTATATGTATTAGTAATATACATTTCTGTACATATGTAATGTAGTTTGCCTATCTGAGGACCCTTGAAGTGGCGATTAGCGATGCGGTGACGACGATGTACGCTGCCAACAAATATCAGTTACCAGAACTCGTGTTGCACTGCAATGACCTTCTGAATCAAAATTTGAATACCGAAAATGCGGTGACAATTTATCAGGCGGCAGCTATTTTGGACAATGTGGAGTTAAGGAAAAAGTCATTTGATTTTGTGTCGGAGTAAGTTTTACTTATTATATATAGCGGTGTGTCTATTTAACATGAGATAACGTTATACATTAAACTGCATAAAAACATTATTCAGATTAGTTGTTAGTCTAGTCTAGTACTTGGCAAAATTTACCAAAACTCTTTATTCTAATTAGACATTTTATGGAAATAATTCCTACCTCTGGGTTCCTGGATTTTACTGCAGACAACTTGTGTGAGATACTGAAATCGGATGAATTGCTTGTGGATTCTGAATTGGATGTATTTAATGCTGTGATCAGGTGTGTATTTCTAGGTTTACTAAATGTAGACGAATTAATTCGATTGGATGTTTTCAAAATGATTTCTCGATAATTGTCACTTTGACTGGAGAAAGGAATGTAAAAATTGGTGGATTATTCAATTTTTTCTGGTTCTAAAAAATGTTTTTCTCAAATCCACAGACCACTTTTATTGATTGTCATCCCGTTTGCGATATTTTCGCCAAATTTTCAAGCAATCAGAAAATGTTGACCTATCGGTATTCTGGTAGACGTTTGACAATTTTACTTTTTCCGATCGTTTTCATTTTTGTCGGAAAACTTATTATTTTAAGTATCTGCGCATTTACATTTACAATTATTTCCCCTCCGCCTCCGCCAAATTTAACTTTCCGAACCGAAATCCGACGGGAATTTTCGGATTGAATGCCAATCCGATCCGTCGGATTTTTTGTTCGGTTCTTTGAACGAAGCTCCGACCCGGAGCGGCCTCGGATTGCCATCCGTATGCACAAATAGACTCAAAGACTTGTAGTACTCTAATGGTTTTCTTCGGTTAGCCATTGACCAGCTTTTTTCTTTCCAAAACTAAATAATTTGACAAATATTATCTTTTCACGTACACTTTTAAATTCACGTATTACTGATACGTGTCCCGTACGGCAAGTACGCGTTCAAATTCACGTATTACTGATACGTGTCCCGTACGGCAAGTACGCGTTCAAATTCACGTATTACTGATACGTGTCCCGT
>JAQFYC010007247.1:0-10788 GCA_034694165.1 Tomocerus mixtus
TTGTAACCCATAATGAGGCATATTTTGATTTATGATATGTTGTAAAGGCCGTTGGCCATATCAAAGAATAAACACTACTACTATAATAAGTAGTTAGTGTAAGTAAATACATGCCTATGCATATTTATATCAAAATAATACCTCCAGATCTCAAAAGCTAATATGTATGCGTGAGTGGACCACCTTGTGTTCTCTGTGATTGTGTATGAATAAGGAAGGGGAAACTTAAAGAAAATTAGTCTAGCTTTCCTAAACTATCTTGGTTACATACTATAGTATGCTAAATATACTTACGTAGTACTCTAATTCTAAAGGGATGGAGGGAGACGAGAGCCAGAAAAGCAGAACCTAGGCGACAATAAATTGTAACTTCCACGTGTTCCTCATTACTTTAACTTCCTAGAGTACAATTGGCATTAAATTAGAGAACAGTGTCTCGTGACGAGAATTGTCAACGTTCAACATCTGCGAGAATGAATTGTGTGAGAGTGTTTGAGAAGTTGAAATGTATTTTAAATCTACTGAGAAGCAATTTGCATGCAGTAGCTCACATGTATTTACGTATCCATTTATAATTCATGCTGAATAACTATGCATATGGATAGAGATAGGCGGACAGGACAGACACGTCCGCAAGGGACTGCCTTAGAAACTTGAAACTTCTAAGATCAAATTCGCCCAAAATGAAACAATAGAACTCATGCCTCGACGGAAGTACTAGAAAGTGTTATTACCATTGCAATTTCACTTCTGCTTTGTATCTGTATTGTCGTAGTACTCAGTACTTACATGGATAAGTACTAACTAGTACTGTACTGTTTTATACAATATAAATACCTATCAGCTAACAACGCATGCATACACATGGTGTACGAATATGTATATCATATATGTATTACTCCCTGCGATTACAGCCCTATTGGGACCAAAATGGAATGGCGATATGTATGTACCTTCATACTTACTTTTAGTAAGATGTTACAGTATAAAGTAACATATTATATTATGTAAAGAGCTTTCCACATCAATCCAGTGCATTGTGCTGTAGTTTGGGTTCAACAATACTATGTCATGTAATGTTAAGTAGTTCTGTCGTGCTTTCTCCACCTTAATACTTTATTTTCAGTGAGAAGGCTACAAAGGTTAGTGCTCGTAAGTTAAGTTCACGTTTACTTTAGTGATCGTGAGTGAGTGTGAGTATGTGTAGTGCTTGTCTAGCTTGGTTTAGGCTAAGCTAGTGAACTGCTATCCAAGTTAGTGCACTGAATTGGCATGGCATGGCACAGCAGAATTAAGAGTGAGGACATAGTTTACCGTTAGTACTCTCCTCTCATGTTATGAGAATGTGAGTGGAGTGACAAACTGGATAAATAGCTTTCACTCTGCGTTGTCCTGGCCCTGCCCTGGCTTCCTATGGCTACCGTGAGTATAACTATTGTCAAGAATTTTCTCTCGATAGGTAAACACGCATTAGATATTCAGAGGCTGTAATAGATGTTGGGAGAAAACATTGAGCTAAACAACTCCATACATAAGCTGGCTTGTCTACGCCTAAGAAAAATCTAAGACAAGACATCTACGGCCCCAGAATTTACAAATAATAAATGCGCAAGGGAAAGAGACGTAACAGAAGCTTTTAGCAACCTTTTACTTCTGCTTTCTCCGGACATTAAAGAAAATTGCGTTTAATTGACTGTTGGATGTAATTGGCTTGGAAATATAAAAATCTTTTCAGCAGCTGTCTCAGCGCGTTACGTTATTCGCAAAAAACAATGGGATTTGGATATAGTAGCTAAGTTAGCTAAGTTTATAAAACAATTTTGAAGCAATTATTTACTAGAGTAAAGCTGAAGAAACATGTAGCAAAGGTGTATAGGTAGGTTATTGCTCTGAACCAAAGTAGGTTGATATTTTGAAATGTGTTATCATATATAGGTATTTTTGCAGAATATCTGGTCTTACTAAGTGACAAACAATGCTTTTTAGAAAGAAGATTTCAACCAGAAAAAGTAGTGTACAGCTAATTAAACTTTTGAAGTGTTTCTTTACGCAGGTAGTAAATATTAAGTACTTAAATGGAAATTTTTATCAAACATTTTATTAATCACTGCTTAAGATAATTAATTACAACTTGACAAAATAATTAGCTATAATAGCTTCATGTTCTCCTTTCTTTTAAAATTATCCTGTTCCTTAATGAATAATGAACAAACACAGTACTGAGAGGGAACAATCAATGTGTTGAACAATTTGTTGTAATAACGATTTAGAAAGTGTATATACCATTTCATAGTGTACAATAGGGTAAATAATGATGAAGGGTTGCTAAAGGTAGTTGAAATACCTAAGTAGATTACTAAAGCAATGGACTAACTAAGAATTTTCTGCATATTATATATTTTATATCGTTATGAATATTATGAACATAAACATACAAGAAGGAGAATAAAGGAATACCTAATGATGCGACTGCTTTGAACAAAGGAGCTTGGCTTGTGTAACATTTTATCTTAACTCACTTTTCCATGCAAATTGAATTTATCCACTAAACTTTCAACAAAAAGGCTTCAAGGAGTGTGAGTAGGCAGCAACTAACCTATTTCCTTCGTTTTCGTTCGTAGCTCAAGCTAACCAAAGGAAGATTCGTCTATCTCAAGCATCCTCTGACTCTGTTTCTCGTAGATACAAGAGAATTAGTGAAGTCTTCCTCTACAGATTTTCTGTATTTACTAATACTAAAATCATTTTGGTTTTAGCTTTATTAACAGTACTTACTTAGCCAAGCCAGACTCTTGGCTTTGATTTGGATTTTGGCAATGCATGATATTATGGAAATTCCAGGAAAGCCTCGTCTCGACACTCGAGCCAAAGCTCTCTGCCCTATACATATAGTAAATACTAGATGTCTTGCTTTTATGTTTAACAATTTCCTCTCTCGTCCTCAATCCTCATCCCAATTCCCAATGTAAAGTAAAAGCGGAAAATAGGAAACACGAAATTAAAGGAGCACTAACTAAGCTAAACCTACTAAAAGTGATGTTGGTGTCTGATCGTATAAGCTCACAAATAAGGGACTACTACAATGCAAATGGGAAAATTAACGGAAGGAATGACAGGCAAGGGACATCTAATGGATTTCTTCTTTTATCTCCCTGTCTCTCAATCTCTCAATAAGAATTAGTGTTTTACTACTGCTGGAGCTGGACTGGAAGTAATAGTAATACTTACCAACAGCTTGTTAGGCAATGCAAATTCTAAATAATACATATCTTTAAGTTAGTTCCTAAAAGTAATTCACCTTTTGTTTGACTAGTGACTACTAACTAAAATATATATTTACGCAGTTCACGTTAAGCCTATCTGTCAACCTTAAAAATTCTAGTACCTATTTGTAATTACATAGAATTAGGAATTCTACTTCCATCACGTTTTCTTCCTACGCCTTTCCTCCCGTAAATAAACAAACGTATGTTAAACTGAGAAAACATGTTAATAGTAATCGCTATTTTCCTAGATTGTTTATTTATGAATGACAGTCAAAATCTAAGTGTGTAGAATGATTTAGTAGGATAATGATGGTTAGCGTTTATATAGATAATAGTAGTAGGTTTTCTTTTAGTTTTGACTTTTAATACAAGGCTAACGACAAGGTAGACAGGAGACAGTTGTCATTGTCAGTAAACACATTATATTGGCAAAAGGCAGACTACATAATTGAATTCGTTATCAATCATGGTTCCATCACAATTCCCACTTTCAACATACCTTTACCTACTTATTCTAATCCTCTTGAATTTTCTGGTTTCTACAATGCAATGCACTAATAATGCAATCCAATTTCTAAATTCAAGGAAAATCCTTTCATTCATTACAAATGCAAATCTAGCACACAAAACCTTAGAGCTTAAAATATATACAGTAGTTCGTATACAATCCTTCCCTAGTTGCGTAATACCGTTACAAACAAGTAATTCTACTATACTTCGCAGCATTATAGTTGATAGTACAACGAGGTATATTTGCATTCAGTATACTCAATACACAACTACAATTTCTGTCAAACAAAGCAAAGCCAATGAACTTAAAAATACATACTACTTAATAATTTCACGGAAAAGATTTTTATCTCAAATGGAACTTCCCACATGTTTACATATTCACTTTAGACAACCTTCAGGCTTGACTTGAGACAATAAATCAATACCTATTAGCTAATAACCAAGAAGAAAGTTTAGGTTTCCCAGCCATAATTTGCCCCATAATATATGAGTCACAAAGAGTTAATCCACTGTCAGGAGAAAGTTAAAAAGTAGAAAACCAGCAAAAATGGCAACCCATATGGACCCACACCACCTACATACTAATAGAAAAAATAAACTAAAGAAACATAACTAGCACTTGAAAAGAAGCACAAGAAACTAGAAACTTCTTTGGAAAACACGACGGTGCAGTGTACTACCAGCTTTTAACCAATAGTATAAATTAATTAAAAGTGAACTGAAAGCTAAACAACTGGGTTGTGTGCTGTACTTAGCTAATGGAGGAAGTAGTTTTACAATATTAGTGCGGTACAACATTGCACAATAGCTGAAAAAATGGTCAATGAAATAAGTGTACTGAAAAGAAACGGGCAATTGCTATTTCTATGTTGTACAATACGAATGTCTGTAGTTTTAAGTAAGCCGGGGAAACTAAAACCAACATTAGAACCTAGAACCTACATACTTCAGTCTCTGCGTTTGTTGTTAGTTAAAGGTGAGCAAAAAGGATTCACGCAATTGCCACATAATCTCATTAGAAAAAAGGAAAGGACTACACATTCCCAGATTGTGAAAGGAATTGGAGGGAAAGCAAAGGATGTGAATGCATTGAATTATACTGGAGTACAAAACAGAACAGGACACTATCACTACATAGTAGTTACTGGAACTGTTAGTAGGAGTTTACTTACATGTACATTAGTAGGAAACATAGGACGTTACATAACATTACATTGCATTACTATTACATTACATTACTGAATTGCTATTTACTTTGCTCAACTAGTACGAGTAAGTAAGTCCGTTAGTTCAGGAAAATACTACAGTACTACATAGAGTAATGTAAAGTATAACATAATGTAAAGAGAGAAGTAAATTCAGTGCTACATATAAGTACATTGTCGTCAGATGCCCGCCTGTATAGAAAAGTGAAGTAATAGTAAAAGTACAAAACTCGCTTCACTCCTTCCTTCTTTTCACTCCGATTCTGTCTCTGAGTGAGTTTGAGTCGGAGTCTGTTCTGTAAATGGTAAAATGCAAAGACGAAGGGAAGAGTAGAAATAGAGTAGGACTGATAGGGGAATAGCAAAGGGACTCTCTAGTCAACTGACGACTTCAACTCAACATAGAGTTTACAGTATGTACCTATTTACTGCACACTTACCTAGAACCTATACACACTTACATTACA
Source organism: Tomocerus mixtus (assembly GCA_034694165.1). Classification (NCBI taxonomy): domain Eukaryota; kingdom Metazoa; phylum Arthropoda; class Collembola; order Entomobryomorpha; family Tomoceridae; genus Tomocerus; species Tomocerus mixtus. The sequence goes on from JAQFYC010007247.1 coordinate 5,452, forward strand.
TTACTTTACATTACCTATTTGCTATATATACATACACAGTCAGCCGACTTCTCTCATCATATCATCATTGGGATTCCAAGCACAAAGAGCAACTCGCCGAAACTTTCTCGCCAAAAAGGAACTCTTGCTCGGAAATAAATTTTATTTCGCACTACTTTCACTGTCTATTCTCTCTCCTCTATCTAGTAAATAGGGAAAGTTCTACTTTTAGTCCTCTGTGTTAGCTCAAACTCTTTTCTCCTAGCTATTGAACCTCTGGCTCTAGCATCACTTTTATTCTTAGAAACCAGACCAGGATGACGAACTGACTTTGACTTCCTTTGTCAACTCCTGCCTTTCTCTTTGACGTTTCATGTTCCACTGATTATGATTAAACTGATTTGATTTTCACTTAGAATTAGTACTTGTAGGAATAGGGAAACTGGAATCTGGATTTGATAGCCTGACATTTTATACCCCGACCCAATATGTGAACAGCTACTACGCGATGTAAGTTAATTTTCACTTCCTAAATTACAATTACACAAACTTTTCCTATTGGAAAGTCAGTCAACTACTTAATACTCAACTCACCTGCTATAGTAATCCAAAGAATCAAAATCCATTGGAACAATGTTTCAAATTCGTGAACTGACAATAAAATGGCAATAATGAACTAATTGCCAACAGTGTTCACTTGTTCCCTGTGTAGCAGAACAATTGTATTCAATGTATGTGTAACAGTTGAGGTAACATTTATTCTTCTTCTATGTAGTAGCCGCCTACGTATAGGTTAACTTTTGTTTATGATTTCTGAGTTGTGGTATGCTATGGTTATGGCTTGTTATTACTGTGCTATGCACTGCACGTTTTCCTCAGAGCCTTTAGAGATATATTCTCTCCAACGGTGGAATTGGGACTAAAGTCAAACTTGCCCCAACCGGTCGTACATTCTCAACTCAACAGCGGAGAGAAAGAAGGGAAATCTTTGAACCCGACGCAGTTTCCTTCTTGTCGTAATCCAACACTGCTAGTCGGGTCGGCGCAGAAATTCTAAAATCTGACTTATATAACATAGCTTTCTCTTACTTTATTTTACTACATTGTAGGGAAACTCGATTTCTCTCTCACTCGCTCACTATTTGTAAATGTAAACTTTCTTCGTCTCAAATGTTTGCTTAATTATCTAGCACTCTTAATATCCTACATGCACAGATTACATCTCAGTAGGTAGCTAGCAACTAATATATATGAGATATTTACTATTTATAATTGTTCGGTAATTATACCATGGTACATAATACATACACACAACATCCTACATGTCTGTATAAATACAATAAATCTCAGTGCAGGGAGCTAAGGAAGGTACCTACTACCTATTATACCTGCATCTACCGATTGTACCTACTGTCTACAGATATACAATATTTATTCTACTAATCACTATGCGATTTTACTGACGGGAGTTCCATAATTTAATATATGCTTTCACTCACACAGCTTTATTAATTATGCACGAGTGCCAAAAGTAGGTCTAGGAAATTATTATGATCGATAATATGCGCATCGATCCTATACACATAGCATTATTCGTATAGTTTTAATAATTATGGATGGACCTATTGTATTGTTAGCCTACTTCCAGTAATTGTACTAATACTTTCTTAGAAATGTCAAATTAATAATATGGGGCTCATCAAATTAGGTATACCAACGTACATAAGTAATTCAAAACAGACGAATCGCACTGAATGCGTTACGGTACAACAATCGTCTATCGTAGTCGTAAATAAAATGCAAGAACATATGCATATTTATATAGCTGTATTAAATATTTAGAATTTTCCTTAATTGAAATAAACTACCATCTGTATTACTATATATATTTTATGCAAAAACTATAAGGTAACTGATTACATCCACAGTTAAAATGGCTCATTTCTTGAGAGTTATCTTATGATTCAGACAGCATACAGATATTATTTCGTAGCGCCTGTTCTATATAAACTGAAATGCATGCTTTGGCAAAGCTTTCTTTTCCGGGTCTTCCCCCGGGGTGTGTGTTTTAGTATCTAGGTAGGTTAGGTAGGTAGTAGGAGGTGAAGTTAGAGAATAGAAATAGAATGTTATTTTCAGGTTGTCCAAAATAGAGCTACGCAGACCAGGTTAAGGTACCACCAGCAAAGTGAAAGCAACATTTCCTTACTTGGTATACTGCAAAAGAAATAATAATGTGCCTGGTCTAGCCTAGGATAGGAAGTTATAACGTTGTAAATTGTTCTGCTGTTTTCTATAGCTATGTAGTAAGTTGTGAAATTGTATGTAGACAGTAGACAGTAGATGCGAGATGAGAGGGAAGGGAATAACGTAACGTAACGTAAAATAACGAGTGAAATTCGGTTGTCGATATCGATGCTGTGCTGCTTCTTCTCACTCTAACTCAAACATCTAACCAAATATTACAACGTTGACTTTACTAGAATTTCTGTGCTGTCTTTATCTTCAAACTTGTGTCTTGTCTCCCGCCGACTTTCCTTTAGTGTGTATACTAAACTAAACTCTTGTAAGTCAGTAAGTAAGGGTTTGCTAAATAGATAGTGCTATATAAATATTCTACATCTCTTTAGTCTAAGTCTAGAGTCTAAAAAGTATAGACAGAGAGATAGAGAGCTAGGAAGCTTAGTAGCATACAAACAATTCATCCAATCCATCCAATCCATTTCAGCTTCAACAGATATCGGACTAGCATGGCTTCGGCCTTGCCATAACTTGACTTGACTTTAGGTCCCTTTGTTTAAAGGCTTCGTTGAATGTTGAAGAATCTCGTCTCACTATCATATCTGTGGATCCTAATAGTTGTGTGTATTATGTAGTATCTGTAGTAGTGGTGTAATATTCCTAGAAAAGGGTTATGGCAGGCCAGGCCAAGCCAAGACAAGGATACCCAAATATGTAGGCACATTGCATTGGTATGTACATACTAAGGACTAAGTGATAGTAATACAGTAGTAAATACTTAGCTAGGTAGTATTATAGGTACTTGTGTGATGTGATGTCAGTCATATTCTGACTTGACTATGTACTACCATACAAAATCAAACTTTAGATAAGTATTATATTACACATAGTAGAGGACAATAGCACTCTTCTTCACTTGACATTCCTCAACTACTAGACTACTCCATCCAATCCAATCCAATCCACTCTTCATTGTCTTTAATGTAATATAAGCTGGCTTCTGGCATGGCTTTACTTTCCTTAGGTTAGCTTTACTTGGCTTGGTTGGCTTGATCTGGCTTGCCCTGGCCTGGCCTGGCCTGGTCTGGACTAAAACATCCTATTATAATACTATGAGTAAGAAGATCTGATGTGATGTGATGTGATGGTCGGCTTTGGCTTTGTTCCTTCATTCTAGCTATCGTCAATTAATATTTTCATTACATAATGCAAATTTATTTCTTCGTCGTCATCTTTTAAATGGATAGCCTTGCTACATGCTAAGTAGCTAGCTCTCTTCAGTAAATAGCTCTCCTCGCTCACTCAACCAGTTTTCCTATCTCTCTCCTTACAGCCTTCTCCTTCCATTAGACTATTACTAATTTTGATACACAAAGAACTAGAGCTAAAACTAGCTAATATAATAAGGCCAATCTGCTAGATTTCCTCGGAAAGTATTAAAGGTACTTTGTAGTTTGCGAATGGCTAGCCTTGGTTAGTATTATGTATACTTATTAAGGCAGCCAGGAGAAAACGGCTGGTGTGATATCTATTCCTTCACCAACTACTGAACAGATACTAGATTGTGCAGTACTACGTGCTCGACAAGCTATAACTATACTATAAAGAATAATTTCGTTGCTTGAACATTAAATGTGAATGAGACTTTACTTTACTTTGGCTTTGGTCCTGTTCTGTCCTGTCCTGTCCTGCTGGTCTTCTCTATGTCGCAAAGACTAACGTACATAACATAACTAGGAGCTTATGGGAATAACTACTACTACTACTACGTAGATAGTGTATTTTCCTTCAGTTGACTTTGGGGACTGCGAGCGAGTGGGAAGGGAAAGCCAAGCCTTAAGTTATTTCCTAAAGTCAACTGAAGGCAAGTCAACTTAACTAAAGGAAAGACAGGACACTTTAGCAAATGATAGGTTCACTTTCTCTCCTCTTCTATGTCTTATCCTTTCGGAGATGGGCTCATTAATAAAATATTCTATTTGCTTTCTCCTGCTCTAGGTAAACTCTAGCTCATTTCATTCATTCATTTCATGCATATGTCATGTCATCTCAGTCAGTCAGTTCAGTTCAGCAAGCAAGAGCAACTCCCAACTTTTCTAATGTGTCCATGTGACTAATCTCTTCTATGGTTCCTATTCCTCCCCTTAAGCACACATTCCTTAATTAAGGTAAAACATTGGCTAATAATAATAGTTCTTTAGGTTAGATATTAGATACCTACTTTCTCAATGTACATTCTCCACGTGTACTCTAATCATCCTTCATAAAGAAAGAAAAACGAACTACGTACACTACATACCAATCTGTTTTAATTTCTAGTCTTAAATATTGGATTCAATTACTATTCAGCCTGCTCTCAAAGTTTCACTTACTTTTCTATTATTGCGCCTATAGCTATACAAACAGAGCAGAGCATGACATGCTATGAAAAGAAATACAGTTGAATAATATATATAGTCAGGAAAGCTACTAATGGCAAATCCCATTGTCTTTTTAGATATTTCCTGCCACTAAATGACTCCTATTTTATAACCTTCTTCCTTTTATTATGTATTTAGAAATGGCTAGATAATATAATGTATCAAATATCATATAAACCCTGTTTTATTTTCTACTGCATTACACATAGTACATTAATTAATGTAGCTACTGTAACTGTAACGCTTAGGATTTTTAAGTTTATAAAATGAAATTTTCTACTGTACGCTACATTGTTTGCCTTCTTAGAAACTATAATCGAATTTCCTTAATGAATAAGAATGGCTCACATAACCAGTTAGAAACAAAAGCTGCTAAAATTCTAAGAAAAACTAAGTTACTACGGTTATCAGATAGGTAGACTCTTTTCTTCCGAGGAGATAGACACTAAACAGCAGGGGACATTTAGCAACGTGCAACGTACCCACCTACATGACGCGACGCGATAAGCAACAGAAAGCCAGCGAAGACAGATCAGACCACATTTTACTGCATAACAAAATATGTTCATATGTTTGCATATGTATAACCAGACCAGACCACTAGCACTGCATATTTATTATATGTGTTGCCGCCCCAAGAGCAAGCAAGTTTTAATTGTAAGGTTTAGGTTAGGGTAGTTACTTATAAGTTCTCTAA
>JAQFYC010007248.1:0-10785 GCA_034694165.1 Tomocerus mixtus
TGGGAATGATTTGGTGTAAAACTGATTATTATTATGCGGGCTGGACGTACAATAAAGTACTGCTAGGGAATTTTATGTTGTACTATGTAAGTACGTGTTTTAATAGTGGACCCTTACTTTTTTAATGGCTTTTACCGGACAATGGAAGATTATAATACATAAAATCTTGTCGAGTAATCGTATAAAAATAATATAACGAAGTATGAATGGGAATATAGGGAATTAGATGGAGATCTTAATCTTACACATAAAATTAAGGTTCTAATAATATTTTATTGTTGGAGAAAGATTATCAGTATTATAGAGATTCTAATATTAATACTAATTGTATCATGATAGGAAAGGTTTATAGCAGCTCAAATAATTTTGTGGATATAAAAATATTCGTATAAATAGGTGGATTAGGTACGAATGTAATATGATGGTTTTTATAGTTGAATGAATGAAATAGAAATAGCAAGTGTTGTTCTTTTAGCGAAAAAGTGTTGAGGAATTTTTTCGATTTAGTGCGTACAGGAGGTGAGTTGAGCTTAACAATGTTATTGCATGCGAGTAAGTGGTATTGCAGAAATGTGCTAAACTTGCTATCTTTCTACCCATATGGTAGATTTTGCAGACGTGGTACGTGGTCGAGTACGTATGTGTGTGTATGTGTATGTAGCTCTCGAGGGTAGTACAATCTTGAATAGGCTGCTGTTATTCTTCTACTTCCACTCAAACGCAACTCAATATCTTATAGGATTTCTTTGGAAATGGAGTTTCTGATGGAAAATCCTCAGGATGTAATATAATAAATAAAATGTATAATTTAATGCATGTTTTTGAACTAAATCTTGATCGATAAGGATAAATAATATCTGTACTGTCCTGTAATATATGAATCTGTATGCACAAAAGATATAGGATAAATATGTGAAAGGATCGTTCGTAATAATAATATTGCGATTATGCTAGAAAATGTATACAAAATGCAAAGAATTCAGATGAAAGAGCAAGTTGGTCTTGGTAGCTAGTTGGGATGAAGCAAATCATAAAAGTAACTGAAGCATGCAATGCTGCGAATTTCAAGCGAATAAATCCACATTCTCTTGATGGTATGCAGAATTCTTGCAGCCCAGCTCACTATCTCATGATAATAATACAATTATATTAAAATCCAAGAATTTCGTATAAAAATGTTGAAGCTTTATTATGGCTTATGCATAGAGTGTACATAGAGATAGTTTGTAAAGAAAGATGTAGTTCAAAGCAATGCAGTGTAAGTGTAATGGTATTAAAGTAAGATCTATATTTTGTAAAAGATTGTCAACATCCCATTTATATATTGAAGACTTTCTTTGTTTAGCTTTGCTACGCTCCCTTTTTATCCTTCTTGTTCAAAATCATTCGTTTCAATAGGAAAGAGAATTGGTAGGTAATGTAAACAGAGAAAGGCGTGTCTGACATTTTTTAAATAATAATTCTTTTTCTATTTGCAGGTGCTACGAAAGATATTGGTACAGCCCTAACCCGGATTTGCCTGAGACACAAAGCGATCGAAGCGAAGATGAAGACATTCACAAGGTACGGATGAATTTATTGGTTTAATTTTTCCAACAACATGCATTCAGACTATTCAAAGTATAAAGGCATTGTACAAGTGCGTCATTTTCCTTCATTCCTTTCGGCTAAATATAAAATTGGGGCTTTCGGCACTATCCTTACCGTACATACAGAAGAACATTTAGGTATTCTTCTGTGTAATTCAATTTCTCGGTCCAATTTTCTATCAAGGTCACCAAAACATTCACAAAGGTGCACATTGAAAATTGAACACAGTAGTTTGGGTGGTAACTGAAAACGACTACATATTCAGTTTCGGTTTCCCAATTTATATGTACTCTACTCACCTGAGCTGAACCTAGAGATTTAAAATACATAACAAGGCCAAACTTTTCTTTGAGCCAATTTGATACCTTACGTATGTACCTATCTGTAGTTTTGGAAGGAGAACCAATCATAATAAAACGTTGTTTCACAAAAATAGAAGTTCTAAGAATTCTTTCGACTTGTTTTTTTGCAAACAGGGAAGAGGTATCGTTTTTAAACGACATGTCTACTCTACCTCTTTATTTTATGCAATTGGCATAGACATGGAGTGACAGTTTAAGTAAATAGCTAGTTATTGCGGAGTAAATACCTTGTAACTGATACTGAATCAATTTTTTTTGACTTTGAAATGGGATATTCTCTCTAACCAAGCAATAATGTCATGTTAAATCCTCGTGGAATGTAATCCATATTAAATAAGACCCAATTTTCGTACCCAGAAGGGACATTAGGGATAACGATAACATTGATTGATTTTCATAAAGTGACAGTAAGACAGTCTTCCAAGTTTGCAAATTGTTATTTTAACCATTACAATTTACATTTCAAAATCCGCCTTGTACTTTCACTTAGTTTAAATAGTGCATAACATAGGCTTCTTATTGTAGTATGCTCATGTAAGCTGCAGATTAAAGAAAAGGCTTATGTAAGTAATGCTGTACTACAAATTACTTCAGCTAAATAAAGTATAACGTGGTAATAAGCACAGATGTGCAGATAGTCAGATAGTACATGCAATGTTTTTGTTTGTCCCTTCTTGTAATTTTAAGACTTAAGATGTTCTTGTTCTTGTTTTGTTCTTCTGTATGTTATTTTAAAGAATAAGGGCGTTCTTTGCGGATGCACTTTTTGTCTTGTAACTCTTTGTGGTTATCTGTAGCAGTGATGTTGGTGTTGTTTGCAGATAGGATAACGATATGAAAGAATAAAAATTCTGATAAAATTTGATAGTTTTGCTTGATGATCAGCTTAGTGAGTACTCACACCGTATAACTTCTGTCTGTGTGGTGTATGTTGGTAGGTTGGTGTTGTTTTTGTATTTGCTAGACAGAACGAAACCGTCGTAATTGAGCCACTTTAAGTTTTATATTATTGCCACAACCACAACTTCCTTCTTTACTTAGGCCAGACCATGCTGTCTCTTTTATAGTAATGTGCACTGTGCATATAGACAGCTATACATATTTTATTATTGTCTTTTGATGCCTTGAATTGTCTTTTTCAATTTAATGGTGACTGGTTTTACGCGACACGCTAATGGCAAGTCGATTTAGACAAGCTACGACTTTTTGGGCTGAAAAATATCCATGGGGTGATTTTTTAAAAATAAAATTGTTTTTATGCTAAGATGCTGAATATATTTTTCTCATTCAATAAAAATATCGATTTAATTGGAAATAGACAGGTAATGAAAACTCCCATGCGTAACACAGAGTGTAATAAGTTAGGTATTCTGGGGAACTGAAGAACTATCGATATCTGAAAAGGACTCGGTTCTTCTCTTCCATATTTATGAGCCAGAATATTTACATTATTATAGCCAAATTCCTTCCTTTACTTTTCCTAATTACAAGCGTGGTTGAGCAATTCAATTTACAATTCACAAAGTAATATTTTGCAGCTGTTTGTATATGATACAGCTCATTAATTGCCAAATACAATAAATTGTTTAATGCATGAGTAAGCTAGAAATGAAACTTTGACAGACAATAGCACTTAATTAATAGAAATATTACCAAGACTAATAATTTGAAGGGAAATGCCATGAATTCTAATTCTCATGGTTAGACACTAATTTACAACTGTCTAGGAACGACTTATGGATTTCTCGACTCTTGACAGAACTTAACTTTCAGAGTTAGAATTGAATATTTTCATTTTCACCAGGTTACATTTATAATGAATATAGCCACAGAGAGAATGCAGCAGTTAATAGTAATTCTATAGTATGTAGCTATATACACTATTACATAAATTCATAATCTTTGTACACAGTATGCTTGTGTGAATTCATAAAATATCTTAGCGAGTCAGCACAGCAAAGCAAGGAACTACTTTACGCACTACAATAGGAGTCATTGTCAACGGATTGTGTGGGAGAAGAATAGTAAGTAGGCATGAGTAAGTATAGCAAACTAAAGTTTAAAAGAAATACGATGAAACTGTGTACTAACACTTCTAAGCAGGGAATTAAGTAATGTTCTTGTAATGTGTTATGTACACCATATTCGATTTAAGTGGTATAAATATAGGTTCCTGACACTATGTAGGTATTATGTACAACTTTATATTATTAGCATTGAATAAGGATGGTAGGACTTAGCAATAAAAAATTGTGTGTTGTGTTGTAGAAAGTCAAGGAAGACAAGCCAGCATAAATAGTAGATTCGTATAGTAAATCTGTGTTGGTATGTGACTAGGTATGTTGGTAGTGGCATTTGGCTTGCTGTTTGCGAATGTGTTTGGCAGTGATGGAATGGGGTCCAGAATCCCGAATATAAAAGGAAGCCAAGCCAAGCAGAAGTATAGAAGGAGAAGTAAACTGCTAAGGACAAGATAAACTAGGAGCTCAATGGGTTGTCTCATTTGGACTATATAATATTGTCAAATTGCATCGTACACCCCGCAATGGTGTCGTTGTCCTATGGCAAGGATAAAGGAGCCTCGTATATTTTCTATAATTCACATCCCATTCTTCTCGTGCACTGCTTCTGATTTTGATACCAACACCCGTACCATACGATACCACCATTTTAGCACGAAATAGAGAAATAGCACTATGCGCTAAAGAATTAGCATATAATATACTCATCCTAATTTGGTTAAGCTGGTTAGCTGGGATTTACATTTATGTAACTTGACAGAATAACGTATATGCATGCATTACTTTACTCGTGACGGAAAAGTAGAGCTCTATGTTACAATTATGTTGCAATCCTGCTTAATATTAAAGTTAGCTGAGTTTCCTTCGCATGCTTACGTACTTGCTATTTTATACATACTTTTACTACGTGACGTGACATTCATTTAGTTCACTACTAAAATTTGGAATTTGTGACAGTGGTGTATTTATTTAGAATACTATAGAAGATGGGAAATGTAGAGCAGAATGGAATAATTATACCATTTGGCATAAAGTATGAAAAACATTTTTATTCTTAATCTAGAGTCTGCGATTACCATATTATGTTCATTCTTTAGATCTGCTTTGTACATTTGGCGAGTTTTTTCCTTACCGTTATTAATATTTTATGGTAATGAATTTGCACTAAATAAATTAGAACAATTGGCATAAGGGCAATTGATGGATATGTAGACTAGGTAGATACTTAGGTACTATTATGCTGTTTCTGATATGTAAATATTACGCAATAACGAATGGAATTGCTTTTGAAGCTTTTGTTTTACAGGTGGAATGTATATAAGAACAGTAATATAGTTCATAATATAATATATGTAGTTAGCTTTAGCCTTAGCTTACTTGCTTTGTTTGTACAAATTGTACATAATGTATAGGCATCTGTCTCTGCGATTTTGTATGTGGTACGTGGGTATATTAAAGTAGTGAGTGAATTACAGTGTTGCGTTGCATTTTGCATTACATCTATAGATAAAGAAGAAGAAGGTTGTTGAATGCTTGTCATGTCAAATCCAATTTATATCTCGAGAATAATACAGACACGGAGAGACAGTGAGTGAAGTGTGGGCACACACACACGGGAGAGGAAAATACATTGGAGGACGAGGCATAAGGCTCATGTTGATTCTGGAGATTGAATAGAGACCAGCCGAGTAATTTGATTCAACCTAAATACATATTGAATAGAGATTGAGTTAACTTGAGTTGACTTTGACTTGACTTGGCTCTACTCTAGTGTTCTGTAGTGTGCTGCAACAATATTTTAGTTGTGCCTTGAATTAGGTATGACTTCTGACTTGAATTATATTATATGTGTGTGGTGTGGTGTGCAGTATGGAACCAACAAGATAATATGGAATGTACATTACATAATAGAGTGATAGATAACATGTTATGCTTACTTAATATTATGTAGTGCTATGGCTATGGCTTATGGTTTGCATTATTTGACTCTTGTTCATGTTATGTTGTTGCTCTTCTCTTGAAGCTTATATTCCATTGAATAACTCTTCTTCAGCCCACTCCACTCACAGGAGCTCTTCGTTTTTAGATCTCTTTCGTCGTGCTTCACGAGTAGAGAGCCTGGCTTGGCCTGGCACCGGAAGAGAAGCCCTTTTACTGCTAACTCATTTATTTGGTATGGTATGACTAGCAACCAACTGCAACCGGTATGGAAACTGGAAATGTAAAATAAATTGGCTTAGTTACGAGGTTGTACCTCTGCCTGTCTGTTTTTGGATTATGTTACGTACTTACGTAGCTAAGCTTACCTTAGGCCAGGCCCTTATTTTGAATTTTGTTTACTCTATCTACGTAGTTGTTCCTTTTGATACATAATTTTCATTTTAATGCGTTTCTACGTATACCTGTAATGTTATTGTATGTTACATACATATTCTCTTAACTTACTCCCTTGTATATGTACTGTATATAATATACTACTTTTTAACGTTGCAGTCAAGAATTACATTTCTATAATTTACTTTACCAGTGGAAGTGGAGGAACTTTCCCTTTATGTTATGTTTTATACTATCTACTTGAATTGACTGCAATGCACTTGACTTCATCAACAGACTAGACAGATATCAAAATCAACATGAACTCAACTCAGGGCAGGAGCTCCCACATCACAAACTAATCAATATTGCCATTTCCCGTTTCGTTTTGCTCTATTGTCAGTCGGACTGAGTTTATTCTATAGCGTGAGCAATGAAGTGGCATGTAATTAATTCAATTTGGGAATTTAATTCAATACATGCCGTACGTGAATTAAATGAAAGAGAAAGGTAGAATTGAATAGAGATGTAAAGATAATGTATTATGTGAATGTGGGAAGTGGGAGTGCAATGTATTATCTGGGTGTATTATATAAAGCGCAGATTGTAGATTCAATTCTAATTCAAGTGAATATTTAATTTGACTTCATTTTTATTTTTGATTCTCTCATGATGACTGTGACTGTGACTGGGAATGACTGATCTTTTATTTATTTCATCAACCACAGCCACATTTCCATTTTAGAGCGTTACGTAGCATTGTATTGTGTATAATTTTATTTTATACCTTTATGTTTTGCAAGGTAATGCTAATTCAATTCGCATCTGTCCACTAGTCCACTAGTCCACTCCACTCCACTCCAGTGGCATACATTAGTAAGCTAATTCTTCCAAGACGAATTGTGCTTCTCGCAATGGATGTTGAAAATAGAGCAAAACAATGGTCCTTGCATTTTAGCTACTATTATTAGCACTCTTATTCTATTCTTAATATTAGTCATGAGAACTAGAGTTCGTTAAGATGTTCTTGTTAAGTAGTTTCCACCTTGCATGGTTTTAGGCACAGTACAAGTACAGCATATGATTAGATTTTTCCCTTCGTTATAAGGCGTAGTAATGGAAATGTCTGAAATTATATAGAAAAGATGCATGAAAGTCGAATCTAATTGTAATAATGTAGTCGTTCCCTATTCAGGTAACTCATTCACTCATTCACGCCTTTTATGCACATGCAGAGAATAGCCGAGCCACTGCCACTATAGTACTAAAGATTGATAAATTAGTTTTAAATTCGCCTTTACCATTTGCCATTTACCATTTACGTTACTCACGATTTTAAATGAACTGAGTTGTGCTAGAGCTAGAGATAGTAATTTATATAAAGGGTTTCTCATAATAATAATATTTAAGTGATGCTTTTGCTATTATGCTTATTCTTCTGATTGTGTTAGTGTTCGCAATTTCATAGTTCAGTTCAGAGTGTCCTGTCCAGTCTAAAAGCATTATTTATTGTATTATTTGCAATTTTCAACTAGATTCAATTGTATCATTGTGCGAGACGCACTTTTGTAGGACAGACAATGAAGCAGAGCAGAGCAATCAGCCTTGCAAGTGTTTGGGATGCCTATAGTTGCTGTTAAAACTTGGTGTTAATGTTAATGTCTCGTTCTCATACACCTACAACGTAGGTATATATTTTGTATAGGGTTATGTTGATGTTGAGGTTTTTGTGGGCCATTGTTCATAATCAGGATGACATGTTGTCGTGATGTATTGGCATTGTTGCTCTTTAACTAGAGCAATAGACTAGAGGTCCTGACTCTGACTTGGTTTGGCTTGACCCAACCAGCAGAAAGGTTTTCGTGGCATGTCATGCTAGACGCTATGCCATTAGCAATTTTCGCATCCTGCCATTCGACATTTGGCATTTGGCTAGGGAACTTAACTTACAAGCGACAGATAATCTTTCTTTAACAAAATTAGTCGAAAATATATTGCATTATAATGATAACAGATTTGAAATTGAACAGATAAAAGGAAATTGCAATATCACATCAGTTCAGTTCAGTCAGAGTCAGACCAGGTCGCTTCAATGGAATAGTTTATCTTGCACATTTCATTATTTTCATTGTAAATTGTAACTGTAGTGTAGCAAAAGCCATAGTTAAACTCTTAAACTAAAATACTGAGCGAGAGACATGCACGGGCTAACGTAACGTGAATGTGCATAAGTAAAACCAGAACTTTTATGCTACAATAATTTTGTATGGGTGGAACGAAGAAGAAAAGGCTCTTTACGTCTGACATTTATAATCTTGTGTAAGAAGAATGGACAATGATTTATCTATTTTGCCGATGCGAGGCTGTAGAAACATTTAAGCTGCGGCATTAGATATTACATGCATAGCCATAGCCTGAAACTCTTTTTCAATTTCCAGCCAAGCCAGCCAGATTCATATGCTTTCGTTGCGTTGTTGAACAAATATAGGTTCATAGTTGCCATTGCCAGGCCAGAATACATTTTGTAATAGTATTAAGTAAGTCATAATAAATCTGTAAGTAGTTTAGTAGTTATATTTGTAGTACCTATTTTAAATACAATGAGCAGACTTAAGTAGTACGTAAACGTAATTCTACATAACACTTTTTTCAATTACAGTACACAAACATCACTTGTTTGTAGATGTTATAAGTATGTCATCGAAATATTATATAAAAATGCAACGTGTAGATTTTATTAGGGTTTGTTCATTCTTTTCCTGATTTATTGCAGAAAAATGCATTTAATAATTGGAGCAGTCCACTCTTGTTTACATTTCTTTGCATTGTTAGTGAATCATAAATGTCCTAATAAACAATAGGAAATTCCTGTATAATAATAATTGGGGTATTTACAAAATAAATAGTTTAAAATATTAAAATACTTCCAGATTGGTTAGGCAATCACTAAATACTAATGGAACATGGTACTTTGGCATTTGCATAATAATTTACAGCATTCTTGATACTGATACTGATACGATATGTTAGATAAATGTAGAGAATTTAGTGGATTAGATACTTAAGTTAAGTACCTAAGCTGAAATACATCCTTGCGGGTGAATACCTTTACGTGCAAGTTTATGAGAGGAGAAGTCCAGTGATTGATTCATGGTTGTTATTATCTCTGTATGTATTAGCATATGATTATCTAAGATTCGGATGTTTGTCCTATTTAAGAGAGGAATAGTAGTAACATACATAGGAATAGGAAACAGAAGTTAAAGTACATATACTTATGTATCACGTAACATTAAATAGTAAATAGTGTTATGAACCTACCTATGTAACTTACACTAAATGTTCCTAAACAGCAAAGTTTATAAATGGCTGTTTAACATAGAGGAGCAGTTTAGATAAGATAAGTCCAACATATATGTAGTAAATTAATGTGCATGTACCTATCAACCCATCTAGGCTTATATTAAGAGCAGAGGTATAAATACTGTAATATAGGTAAGTAGCAGCTACTTAGAAGTGCATATATTATGGAAATGGAGAAATTGAAGTGTAGTATGGCGTAGTCCAATTTTAAGAGTTATGCATTACTATATTCCTCCACTACTCTACTTTAGTTATGTTGAACTTTCGGCCAAAATTCCATCGTAACTCTTTTTGCGCTTTTTGTATGTGCGTTGTGTTTTGTGTTTACCTCGTAGTCTTTTTGATAATGCCTGATATTCTGACATGTCCTGGCACAAATCCACTCCACTATGTTGTGGCTACATGGCTATCTAACCTTCCACGACATGCTTTTAGCAGCTTGGCTTACTCTGATGTGTTTTACTGTACTGGACTCAAATAGTAAAAAGGAAAGTTATTTATTTAACACAATATTATGTAGTGGTAACTAACAATTTAAAAACTGTATTTTGCGGTTGAACCTTTCCATTTGTAAGGTAAATAATTAATCAGTAGCTAAAAAAACTTGCTTCTCAAGCAATTTTGCAATGTGATTGTAAACGCGTAACGAGAATTCAAAAAGCTTGAATTGGTAAATGCAAAGTGAATTTTAAAATACACCGAATCGGTAAATAAGTATGTATTTTCCAAAAAAGGCTTCTTGAATATAAGGACTTAATGTAAAATTGAAATCTCATAGGTACATGACATATATTTAAAAAAAAGAATTGTAAATTAGGTCACACTTAGAATTACATATTTAATAGCCTGTAATGGGAACACTGCGAACGAAGGTGCTAACTCAGCACATTAATAGTATAACAAAACAAAGTATTCCTCTGCAACCGGATAGAGTAAATCATAACATGAATAAATCCATGTCAACAATTTATAAATGATGCCAAGTATGCGCATCTAGATTATGTACATGTATAACGGCTCAAACTCAACTCCACAAACGTGTAAAGGAAGGGATAAATAATATATATATGTGTATTATGTCACTGTTAAAAATATTTTGATGTATGTAATTGTGGAATGATAGGCTAAATTCGTTC
>JAQFYC010007249.1:0-10781 GCA_034694165.1 Tomocerus mixtus
GTCAATTCAGGGACTGATCACTGCCATAATCAGGTACGTACCACTTTCAAATAACAAAAATCAATTTTCAAATAGTACATTTAATGAAAATGTTGATTGGGACCATAGGCGATTTGCCCTGTCCCGCATTACGTTTGAGCTCCACTATTATATATCCACTATTACCTGGTGCTAAATGTATATCAATCGAAAGCACTACAAAAGGCTTTAAAATACACTAGTTTCTTTTTTTGTACGGTGTCCCTCTCATGAGTACTCTTGACTCAAAAATGATTGAGACTGTTTTTGAAATAGGCTCCGCCTTTATGGTCAGTCTACCACTGGCGGATCCAGGGGGGTTTGGGGGGTTCAAACCCCCTCCCCCTGGGACTAATTAAAATGAGAAACTAATTAAAATTGGTCAAAAATGAGAAAAAAAAGGTTAAAAAATTTTGCGCTCCGCGCGATTTTATTAAATTGTCATTGTTTTAAGTCTTTAATTAGCCTTAAAACGCCAAAAAACTCTGGTCAGCTTAGGTTTGGCACGTTTTAGGGCGCACTACAGTGCATGAACCCCCCCTGGAAAATTTTCTGGATCCGCCACTGCAGTCTACATAAGCAGTATATCAGCCTTTAGGTAATCGACGTAATATAAAACACAATGTAAGGGGCGGAGCCTATTTCAAAAACAGTCTCAATCATTTTTGAGTCAAGAGTAATACAAAAATTCGGTTTTTTCGGATTCCATTGATTACTCATAAACGTGACACCGTAGAAAAAAGAAAATAGTGTTATTTTAAAGCCTTTTAGTGCTTTCGATTGATATACATTTAGTACCAGGTTATAGGGGGGGATCCAAAAAGTTGATTTTTTTCATGTCCATACATAATAAGGGACAGAGCAAATCTTCTATAACTTCAAAGATTATCTGTGCCCACGGGCTATTAAAAATATGTTAAAAATGTCCATGAATTAATTTTAATTTTGTTTTATTTGCAGATAAATAAGCTGGGGAGCATTGGCGGCAACAATGACTGCTTTGATGACTTATGATTTAATGTTTGCTTAATGTTTGTTTGCTTAACAGACTATACGCTATGTCCCTCTTTTTGCCATTCCTCCTGTGTTAAAGTTTAACACAGGAGGAATGGCAAAAAGAGGAACAGAGCATATAGTCTACTGAGCAATTACTTAATGGTAGGGCACATTCATGGCATATTCCAGGCACAGTTAGAGTCAGTGAATAGCATAGACTAAGAAAGTGCTTAAAGTTTCCTTATGCCTAAGGAGCATTCAGAGCACATGCCAATATCATTCTGTAAATCCCTTTGGAACGTATCTAGCACAAGCTTTGAACACGTTTATTGGCGACAAGTGATGCTAACTAGGATGTTCTCATAATGTGCTCAATCTGTCTTTTGTCAGGAATATTAAGAGCATTGGGAATATTCTCAGCACATGCTGAAGACTGTTCGTGGTTATTGGGGTAGTAGTTTATTTAAATAACCCTATATCGATGCCACGCTCTTGTTATTTCATACAACAAGAAATCCCCACATAAATTCCAGTAAAAATTGGAATAAATACAAGTTGATATTTAATATTTACCTATTCCTATAGTCGCAGGGCACCCTGTGCCTGGTGGTACCCTTTGACTACAACATTTCTACATTTCGACTAAGGCATTTCAGTATTTGCTATGCAAAAACAATGCTGCATAACCACAAATGTATAAATTTTCCATTTAATATTATTGCATTATAGTACTTGTATGAGTATGAATGAACTGGTTGCATAATTAAAAACTGTTGAACGTCTTAAAGAGGTTATGTCCTGCAGTTCTTATTATATCAGGCTATTAACGAACTCCACTCTAATTGGATATTACACATGTAAGAATATATTAATTGGCATAATAAAACATTGCCAAACGGATCTAACAAAGTGGTTTAATTAAATAGAGCCACTAATTAAGGTATCTGTTTGGCACAGACAGATTGCTTAAATGTCTTTAGAAACATTAAGATTTAGTTCTCACGAAATCTCTGGAGGAAAGGGAGATTATAGTTGTATTTATGTTTACAACAACTTTCCAAAGACATAAAAATTATGGGAATTGTTAAGTAAACATTCATTTTTCATTTCATATATTCATAATTATAATATAACCTGTAGTAAGGATCTCACTTCAATAATCTAAAAGTATATTGTCATAATAATATTATAGTATAGTATGGTATAAGTATACTACTTAAATGCAACCAAGGAAGAACAGCAGGAATGATTCTAGCGCGACAAGTATACCAATTTAAAAATCTACCTGTCCAGTTAGCTGGACTTTTTTGACAAGCAGAGTTAAAGTTGAATAAGATTTATTCTGCAGTTGGTAGTTCATTTAAGTAAATCTTTCTAAAGTTTGTAAGTAACAATTCACAAAAGTCCAAAACAGTGATTTTGTATTGATTTTTACTTATAGTCTAAATAATTTTAACTGGAAATGTATTTCAATTTCAATACAAACTGTACCGATAACAGTAACAGCGAAACGAACTTCAGAATTGGTACATGTTCAATTTGTTTTAACGAAGTTGACCTGAATGTCGACAGACGATCCTGTCATCCTCACAAATTGTACGAAACTTGTTCAAAATATTTGCATCCAGCAATTACGAAAAATGTGACCCTAGGAAACACGGACGTCGAAGTCTCAAATTTTTGCACTCTCTGTTTAGAGTCAGCTGATCAGCTGGCTGATCTCACCGACAAATTGGAAGTTTTTCAGAAGAATGTCTCCGAATATGTATTAATGTTTTCTTTGGAAATATTTCAACGGCGTGCAGACCCTTACAAAAACAGAGGGAGTATCGATTTGTATGATAAGAAATTGGTGCTGTGCAATCTCTCAGGACTCCAAGATCACAAATCCGCACAAAGTGCAGCTTATTTTCAATCCCCTCTAATTTCAATTGAAACAGAGACTTCAAATTTGGGACAAACGGTACCAGATCCGTTAATTACTTCAGAGGAGGGGCCAATTGCTGATAATATTTTGAATTCAGTAATATTTGAAAGGATAATCAAAACTGAAAACTTTGAGAATGAGGATCACGGCGATGGCAAGCAAGGATTTGGAAAAATTGGAGTGACTATCTTGACAGGAAGCGCTGTTTCTTTGAAAGAAAATGTACCGAAATCTCAATCTTCAAGATCAAAGAAACCAATTATTTTGGCAAATCCTGACCCCAAAATAAATCCTTTTGTAAAATTAAATCGTAAGTAAATTACAAATACCTTTCTCTCATTTGGTTGTTCATATTTATTATTTTGTTGATGCTGTTAATTTATTTAAAGTAGCATGCGTACGGATCAGCTGCTTTTGTTGCCTCCCTGGCATGCTAATACAATTTATTTTGACATTAATTACTAATTGCATGAGTTAATAGCAAAAAACTTTTTTATAAATGGGTCTCACTAATGTCCATTGTGAATTTTGAATAGAACTGACATCTGCAGACTTAAAGGACGTCATCATTCCAATCGAAATACCACCTGAAACAAGAAATAGCAATGTGTTAATTACAAATACCTTCAATATCAATAGTGGAGTCGAGTTTAAGTAAACAAAAAGCTATATTAATTCAGATGTTTAAACATTGCATAGAAATTAACTTTAATAAATAGGTTTCTTAGTCTTACTTTTAAGGTTTTCTAATTATTGACTATATATAATACGATTTCAGGGCATTTTCAGCTATAGATCCTGCACTGATCAATATTTCGGAGGAAAATTTACCAGCTGAAAACGGAAGTGGGTTCAGATACAGATGCCGTCAAAAATCGGAAACAGAAGTGGATCCCGATTTTTATCCTATAACTACAAATATAAGCGCTAAGAAAACTGATAATGGCTATGAGTGTTCAGTTTGCCAGAAGGTATTTCCATTCAAACCCAATTTAGTTTCACATTTTAGGATCCATACGGGGGAAATGCCTTTCAAGTGCTCGCGGTGTAAAAAAGCTTTCCGACACAAGTGTAATATGGAAGTTCACAAACGGAAGTGTGGAGCCGGAACCATAAGGAAATACAATCGCTCATCAGCACCTGTTAAGTTTGAATCGGGTGTTGCCAGAAAAATTCAAGGCGATGGTGGTACAGCTTCATTCGAGTGCTCCGTTTGCCACAAAGATTTTACAACCAAAGCTAGTTTAGTATCCCATTTCAGACGCCACACGGGGGAGAAGCCTTTCAACTGCTCTAAATGTAACAAACCTTTTCGACACCAAAGTGGTATGTATTCTCACAGAAAAATATGTGGTTATCCAAGAAAATACGATCCAACATTCGACTCCATGGCTAACATCTTGATTACCGAAGATGGGAAAAAATTATTTGAGTGCTCAGTTTGTCACAAAGAATTTACAATCAAACACAGTTTAGTTTCCCATTTTAGAGTCCATACGGGCGAGAAGCCGTTTAACTGCCCTCGGTGCAACAAATCATTTCGACACCAAGGCAATATGAATGTTCATAAAAGGACCTGTGGAATCGTTTTTAAACGTAAGGTTCGCCCATCAGGGACAGTTGATCCACTAATATTCGAATCCATGACTAACAGCGACATTACAGACGAGAGAAACAAAATATTTGGATGCTCCGTGTGTAGCAAAGTGTTTTCAATAAAGCGTTCCTTAATTTCCCATTTTCGCCTTCACACAGGGGAGAAGCCTTTCAAATGCTCTATTTGTCTTAAATCATTCAGACACGAGAGCAATTATGGTGTTCATTTAAAATCACATGCAAAGAAGTCAATAAAAGTGAAAAATTCTTATTCAATTCCTGAGCATGAACTGCCTAGCTTTGAGGCTCAAGATATCGAGTTGCCGGAAGTAGAAATAGAATACCCAGGTGTGGACCCCTTAATGTGTGTAGAAACATTTACTAATGATAATGATAATATACAAATAGAGACGGCAGAAGACCAAATGTACTTATAATTTATAATGTTCAGTGTTTAACTGAGTTTAGTAGGAATTCCCATTATGTATCTTAGGAATTCTGTCAAAACTCATCTTTAGAATTGTAGATAAACATATTTAATACGATCCATGTGCCATGTTGCTCCAATTCTAAGGCAATTTATTGAATGTGGAAAAACTAAAACTTAATGTTAAAAAATGTAAAAAAATAAAACTAGAGTAAGTTCGTCTTCTAATATCTGAATTGATTGTGCGCTTTGTTAACCAATGTACAGAAAATCGTACATTATTATTAATTATTATTTAATAAAACTATAGTACAGTACAATTGCTGACTGCAACGGATTCCAAATCCCCAAACTCACTTTGGAACCGATTCGGTTTAAGTTTTCACAAAAGTTGACCAATAATATCATCAAAAACATAACTTAAGTAGGTATAATTTCATATTTGTTGAAAAGTATATTATTTGCTTCAGAATACAAAGTGACATCCTCAACTAGCAGCATATAACAATTAATGCATATTTGTGTCCGCTGTTTAGCTTAGTTTGTATTTATTCAAGTGCCAAAACGAATCAACACATAATTGCTTGTCTGATTTCCAATCATTAGCACACGAAGGAAACCAAACTTTACTCCCTCTTGGGAATAGTTCTACACTGAGTACAAAATAAGACAATTAGGTAAATTATCAATTGCGTATATAAATCTCCTTTTGGTCTTCCCCATTTTCTTGGCACTTGTGTCTTGTTGGTGATTATGTCCCTCTCTAGTCCTCGCCGAAATATACAAAAGGCAATTCAGCCACCCATTTTAGGCTTCATACTGGGGAGAAAGTGTTTTAACTGCTCTCGGTCGTCTCGGTGGAACAATAAAGTTCTTCGTCCTCGGGGCAATATGTTAACCCACAGAAAGCGTTGTGGAAGGACGAAAAAGTTTGTTTCAAGGATAGATTGGCTCTGTCCATACTGCCTAGTATACCAGGTGGAACCTCCGGGTCACCATTGCTCCCCCTATTTTTATGGTTTCCAAAAATTGATCAAAATAGTGCATAAATATTATATCTCAAGGATATTATAGCATACAATATGCAGATATATGGTAATTGGAATTTTGGTAAGATATTAACTTGATAAATACTATTTTGTGTCTCATTTGAGAGAAAAGACTTAATTATTTGGAATTGTATCTAGTACAGTATTAGAGCTGAGTCGTTGATATGCAATATTATGTACTCTTAAATGCAAAACGATAAAAAAGAACCCTTAAAATTAGCATTTATTTTCAAGTTGCCTGCAGTTTATAGCCACATAATTCAGCGAGCAAGATTAATCGATTAGCCATGTTTATTTATAGGAATTTTTATTTATTATGTTATGTATTATACTATAACAAAAATAGTTATAGTTTAATGGTTTTTTAATGGTGATGCCCTTTTATGCTACATACAAGTTTCCGGATGGTTGGAATAACTAAAATGGAAAACAAAATAATGTTGTTTATGGGACAAGGTGAAGATCCTTAGCGACAATGTTTGCAGACGGATACATCATTGAAGGTCTGCTTTTCTGGAAAGTAGCGATTGCCTGTGGGCGAGCTTCTTCCCAATCGTAAATATCCTTGTAAAGTGGACGAATACACTTCAATCTTCCTTCTTTGCTGACGAAGTCTAAAGCCAATGGCAACTGTTGCATCCATTTTCCCTTAACACATAATCGGAGCCATCTAAAGTGTTTAATTTTGTTGTTATTGTCAGTAATGTTGATATTTAATGAGGATAATTGCATGCGATGTTATAATGGAGATAGATTGGCATACCTGAACCTGATTTCCGAATTATTAATTGAATTTAGATCATAGATGTCCTGCATTTCTTTTAATTTTGTTACAGAGAATGGATCATGTTCCAGCAGCTCGTTAAGAAGTTCAATCTTCTGCATTGTGGTTAATTTTGAAATATCTTCCTTTTCAAAAGATGGAGGAGATGCTTCATCCCAATTAATCCATCGGTTTTTAAGGCAATGCAAGCTTCTTGCAAAGTTGTGTCATAACTGAAAGCAAAATAATATCATAATTAAGTATAGTAAGTATTAAGTATAGTATAGTAAGTAATTAAGTGTATAAATAAAGAGTTTTGGGAATTACAAAAATGTAAAAAATAATTTTCGATTAATGTTATAAAAAGTGCTGCGTACTTGGGGACAACCAATGGCATTCCTGTAGTATTGAACCACTTGTCCTTGAAAACCACAAAAGGAAATGAACTGGATACTAACCACTATAAATGACCAACGAAGGTACTATTAGTCAAATCACACATTTCCCCACATAATACAGTCCGTTTTTGGTCAAATCTCACATTGCCCCAATAAGCTGGGACATTGTGAGAATGTAAAAATTATCCTTGCATTGAAATCCGTTAACACAATTCAAAAAGGTTGAACGGTTCAAAAGTTACAAATTATACAAAAAAGTAGAAGTCCCCCGCTTATATGCTACACCTCTCATTCATGTGGTCCATATATTACGTTTCGGGTATGCCATTGTTGTATGCACACTAATTGTAAGCTCATATTTCGTATGCCCAGGCAACCTCTACTATGATGCTAGCATGGCCATGCCCAGGCAACTCTCTAATGGAATTTTCGAAAATTTTGAGAGAAAAAATTATAGAGACAAAAATGTTCATAATGTTGAGATTGGTGTAAATCCGGTCTTACCTCAAAAACTCCAAAAAAATTTTGTAGGGGAAAATACTTGATATAATTGCGTGGATTTCCCTATCACCCATGTATATTTCAAATTGACCCTTGGGGTGGTCCGATTTGGACCATTTTCGTACTCCTCCGATCTATGATGTCAATGAACATGTATGCCAAATTTGGTTGAAACCCGTCGTATGTTTTGAACGTTATCGTGTATACGGACAGACAGACATGCTGACATTACATTACTATATCCAGCTTCGCTGGTAATAATATTCGGGCTATATCGCAAATATCTGCAGCGCAATTTAATTAACCGAAATCGTTATACCATTATTAAAAGTTGAAAGGGGGACAAAAAGTTTAGTATAAAAGTTCAGTGTATCTAAGCCCTAAGACCGAGTTATACCGAGTTAGTTTTGGCATAGATATTTATTGGAGGATTGATTTTTGATTGTTTGTTTGATATTTTAATTTGTGCACAGTGCACCAGTACCAATATCAAAGACCAAGTCAAAAGTGCATATCAGCATGAATGTAATCAATGATTCATCACAAAAAGACGAATGCTTAGAGTTTACATGCACATAGAGTATAGTTATAGTAATAAGATTTATTAGTACACGAACATATGACTTCATATTCGTATCTAGTAACTGTAGTACCTTACAAATTAGAGAATAATTCTTTAATTCTAATTACTTTACTTAGTTAATAATGTAGTTTTTTATTGATTGCAGGCTCCGGTATTCGTGTTTAGACGAGCTCTAAAGAAATTAAGTATTTCAACATTTGTATCGCATGTTCCTGTCTGTCAATTTACAAAATAATGGTCGAATTTTACATTATTGGTTCAAAATACAAAGATGATTCATGTATTTTCTGTAAGTGGAAAGAACGTTCTATTTTCTGTAAAAGTAATTGCATGTAAAATTTACAGGACTTTCTGATTTATGCCTACGCTCCATTATTGTAAGAAACAAAAAAGGTGAGACACTTTTACGCAGAACTGCCAATTACGCCGGCATCTAAGTATATTTATATCAATATATTTAATAGCTGACAATATTATTGCATATCATTTAGATTATTAACGCAATGAAAAATTGTACACGGTTCTATATTATGTGCCGTGTAAGTAAGATATATATGTTACCGGTAAAATCGGTAATAAGGCATTACCGGTAATGCCTAGGCAAAAACGGTAATTTCCGTTTTTGGGTCAAAACATTAATACGACAAATTTTAAATAAATATTTAATTTACCAGTACGATTAAGCAGTTGTCGGGGAATCAGAAAAGTGTCCCTTCAACCCTCTGCTATAATAAATGGCCATTTTACAACCAGTTGAATTTTAAGCTTTAAAGGACTTTAGTGTCGCCATTTTTCATAGCAAAAGGTTGAGGTGACACTTTTCTGATTCCCCGTTAACTGCTTAATCAAACTGGTAAATTCAATATTTGTTTAAAATTTGTCGTATTAATGTTTTGACCCAAAAACTGAAATTTTAGAAACATTACCGTATTTGTCTAGGCATTACCGGTAATGCCTTATTACCGATTTACCGGTAACATATATACCTATATACCCAGGTATGTCATTGTTATCTATGAACTACATTTTTCCATTTTTAGTCCGAAACATTTGCACCACAAAATATTCCACTTAAGAGTATATCAACTACAGATAAGTATTTTTACAAATCTTTGATTATACGATTTTTATTTCCAATTCTATTTCTGCAGATAAACGTTTTGGTACAAGATAGTCCTAAAAAGGAATGCATTTTAGTAATGCTCCTATAGTTATCTTTCTAATTTCATTAACAGCAACCTTTTCTGTTACATGATTACAAAATACAAACATGCTCCTTTTATCAATTTCTGTTAAAAATAATTAACACATGTATAAGTAAAGATATTGGTCATTGGTCGTCTTCTGGCGAAAATTACAGATAAGGCCGGTTGCGTTTAAGGACACGACACAGAAAGATTACGATACAACACATATTTAGCATAAAACATAGACACGAATCTGCTTACTATATTCAATACCACATAACTCGACAAGACACACATTACTACATATACACATTACGCATGATAAGCTAAGTTTACTGTAGTGTAACAATTTGCCAGCACGTTAAGTATATTGATAGTGATTCTATGCAAATTAACTGGACATTTGTATTTTGCGAAGGTGTACAACAAATAAAGAAGAGTCTTCTTATATAGTAATCCTTAAGCCTTAACGTCTTTCAATGCGTTTCATTTCATTACCAAATATAATATTATAATATGACAGAATGAATGAAATTCTAATAATGCTAACACATATCTCTAATCGCTTAAAGCAAAAATTCATGTAAATTTTGAGATAACCTCATTCTCCTTATTTTATTACTGCTCAGCTGGACTGGCCTGGGCAGGCGAGACAGAGCTTATAAGAATATTATTGTTTGTTGTATCAATATTATATTAACTTACCTTCGTCATTCGTGCACTGCCACGTAATACTCTTACTCTTGTACGTCCATTAAGTAAATATCCCAAAACAAGTTTTATATAGATGGAAGTAAAGACTTAAAAGGAAGAATTCAATCTTTATCCATTCTTTGAGATGTTTATGTATTCTTAACAATTTATCTGGTGCTTACGCATATATTTGATGTAAAATACAAGACGCCCTCAGAATATATCTAAAGGATTGTGCCTCAAGTAGTTTGTGTACCCTATATCTTTTGGCCATACTTTTGGCGATATGGGTTACAAAATATTATACTGAGAAATATATTGCTACTTAGGTATGTATAGAAATAGTTTGTAGGTTTCGAATCTTTTAATTTGCGGAAAAAACGTTTTACTTTGAATGAAATTGTAAGTAAAGTAAGAGCAACTGGCTTTTAAACTACAAATAAAATAGATAAACATATTATACTATACAACATTTATTACCAGCGAAGCTGGATATGCTTTCGTACAGTCAGTCCGTCTGTCCGTCCGTCTGTCCGTATACAAAATAACGCCCGAAGTATTGGACAGATTTCAACCAAACTTGGCATAAATGTTCAATGATATAATAGCTCTCAGGGGATTGCAAATGGTCCAAATCGGACCA
>JAQFYC010007250.1:0-10780 GCA_034694165.1 Tomocerus mixtus
GACTTTTAAATTATTGATTCCATCAGCATTTAGCTCGTTATGCGTAACTAATTGAGTCCAAGGATTATTCATCTTACTTATGCGTATTAATGTGTTTATATGTCATATTAGTAGAGTAAGTGGAGTATCGAGTTTTTATAAACTAAACTCATAAAACTACGAAATGCCGATTTATTACGCAATATGCGGATCATGATCTTAAACTTAAAAAATAAATAAATCATAACAACAATGTTTTCCAATAGTGTTTTCTATTATTCCAGCATGTATTTCATGTAGGTTGCTTAGAACTGTCAAGCTGAGCTGGAATAGATGATCATGGCAAAATCCTTGGGAATAGTTTTAAATCAAACGTATATATTACAGACGTGAAATTAAAAGTAAATACGTAAATGTCAGATATAGAAGGTAATGTTTAATTTTTTCATGAGTAGTGCTTATTTATATGCATTTAAGTTTCCGAAAAATTGGGATCACTTATATCAGCATGCAAGATTAAATTAGATAAATGTTTTATTTGTTATTTATAACTTGTAAATAACATAATATATATATATATACCAGCAGCTATACAACGTTACTTAAGAAAATATCATCGATACGAAGTTAACAATTTATATGCAGATTTTGTTATTCTTGATTAATTAATTCTTGATGATAATTATGAAAGTTCTGACTGTCAATTCTTATTTGTTAAGCATATTTCATTTTCTGTTGCACCTTTTGTCGTGTTGTTGTTGTAATATATACTTTAACTATTTACTTGGGTTTATGTGTTGGTGTATATTAGTATCTTAGTTAACATTAATAAATAGTTTACCTTTATATAGTAGTATAATATCCAGTAAATATCTAGATATTAAGAAATGAATGACTAATTATTATAATATAATACAGATAATATAAAACTTAAAAGCTGTAGTACGGAATAAATCATACAAATACAAATACTACAAAATGCTTAGACTGAATGTTGTCATTACTAATTGTAACCATTAATAACACTTAATGTTTTTGGCCAACGCGTGTCCGTGTTGTGACATTGATTGTACAAAACACCAAAAGTATGTTAGGCAAAAGGGCACTGTGCGCAAAATAATAAATAGTTGATGTATTCGTATTCATGGAGAATTTCAGTGTTATTGATGAAACAAGTGTACTACTATACGCATTATGTATCTGTAGCATTCGCAGCAATTTAATTTAGGGTCACTTACTTACATTGAGTGTTTGTTAGCATTGGAAATTGTATGTGGAATTATTCTCAAGTTAAGTGAGGTTTGCAAACTACACTTTGTTTTTTAAGTTTGTTTTGCTGTTTGTACTACTACTATAAGATAAGAATAGTTAGGAGCTCCTTTATCTTTTACTGCTAAGATATTCTAAAGATTGGTAATATTTGAGTGATCGGATGACATCTGCTAATGAACAATAACCTTCATTCAGTAGATATGTTATTGAGTCTGGCTATAATCTAGTTCTTGCATAATAATTGTAAATGTAAACCAAAACAAAATGACACACCCCCGATAATCCGATTGCCATTTCTTCCGGCCCCTACAACGTACATACTAATCTTTATACTAATTTGCCTTAACACCTAATCTCAAATGATAATCTCTTTATTAGCTTTGTTACTATCGTCATACTTATTTTTCTCGCTGTATGATGACCTCTGTTTGTAGTCATCTGATGGATGATTTTTAAGTTATTATAATAGCTGTTATTGTGATATTGAATATTATCAAGTATTCATGGAGTTATTCATGGAGTATTTGTTAATAATTTTCTCGGTTCATCGTCAATGGTCAAAGTTGTTTAGGGGTAATCCATAAAACACGTAACAATTTGGAGGCGTGCGCGTGCTAAAATATTCTTTGCAATTTTACATCGTTACGTACAAAGAGAAAAAATAAATAAATAGAATCCCTTCCTATATGCTAAAATTAATATCACACCACAGTAATTAAAATATTAAAGTAAATCACGCCATTCATTAGCAACTGCTATAGCTATTTCTCTGACAGGTACAGGCAACGTTTGGACTACACTTTAACTAATAATGAGGAAAGTATGTATGAAATGCTAATTCAGTATTTTAACACGCCATATTTCAACTGCATATTATTATGCAAATTAGGCAGTAATGCCTAATTAGGGGTTTTATTTCATTTATTATACAAATATTAAATTAGTCAGACGTGTGCTGTGCTAAATAGCTAAACATTTATGTTATAGGATATCTGTCTGAATTCATCCAAGACACCAAGACCAATTTTTTAAGAACTCTCTCAAGCCGAAGAAATATAAAATATATGAGGTTTGTAAGAAAACAGATACATTTGATCCGCTATCGGGTCCAACTGTAAGTGGCCATTAGTATTTCGGCCACCACATTTGTTAGTTCAAAGTAGTTAATTAGAGTTGGGTGACATTATGGTCCCATGACCGTATGAAAGTATGAATATTATCAAATTAGGATGCAATGATGCATAATAGTAAATAAATAATAAATCGTTGTATATTATTTAAGTATAAGCAAAAATAAGCGTGAAGCCACACGAATAGAGATTACGATTAAACTTGGTCTATTCTTACAATAAGTACATATACTATAAACATAAACTTACATTTCCATTAGAAGTATAATACAGAGATAGTTTTTTCTGGAAAGTAAGATACGACCCAAAAAAGTGATACCCAATGCTAAGACATTCATAACTAATCATTAACTATTCTTTCACAACACGAAATAATTTCATATAAATTAGTAATGCTATAGTAGTATTTATAGTTATATCCGATAAAATGTTATCAATTGGAGTGTGTGCTCCAAATCCAGATTTTCCAGTTTCCAGAATCCCAAACCAACGCCAACTTTTGGGACATGTACTTAAAAGTAACACAGTGGAATATAGACTGATCTATAGTAATATATGATGTGGGCTGTTATTGCTTAGAGTGTGAGTGCAATTTCTATATGTTATGTAAATAATAAAGTTTTCAAAATGTTTTCTTTATTATCATGTCTTTATTCATTCATATACTATCCATTAGCGGTGGACCAGAAAAGAAAAGTACTATAATGCATAGATAAATACTAAATAGTAAATAATAGGTGATATTATATGAAATAGTTAAGATATTGTATTATTGCATATTATAAATATAAAGTTGTTCACAAGTATGCTTATGATTAGCATTGTCGACCATCCGATGAGGATCGGATGGCATCAAATCATATACAGATGAATATAGCATATTCATCTGTGTATTTATATATTTGTATCTTTAAGACCGAGCTTATATACAAAAGTATGTATACATACATAAGTAAGTTTAAGAATTAGTAAAGTAATAACGCATTGATAATCAGAATCCAATATCTAATTCATGGACTCCAGTCCATTGACGATGATGACATAGCCTCCTGACTTTTCATATAAAAGGATTGGCAGAGCTGCATTGAGTTTAAGAATAAAAATACTACTTGTCCAGTTCAACAGTTCTTCATACAATTACTAAATATATAAATCTCATTCTAAAAAAATAAAGTACTGATACAGTTCTTTGATACAGTTTACAAAGTTTGCATTGTATTGATAAAGAGATGTAATAAGTAAGTAGGTATTACTCTCACTAACACGCAATCCCTCGAAGAGCAGTTTTTGGAACTGAATCGGGGCCAACCTAAGTTAAGAAAAGAGTGTGAAGGAAGTTCCACGAGACTGAGACCCAGATTAGAAATCGTGTACTGTACTGTAGGTATTCTGCAGAAACTATATAGACTCTCGTAAGGTACTCTTCAATGCTATTTTACATAGGACTTAACTAAATGAGAGAAAATCAGACAGAAGAAGCCAAGATATTCAGTCACGTCAAATCACAGATTCACAATCAGACATAGTAGTCAGACAGCAAGGAATGTTAATAAGCCGTGCCTATAATTCAATATAATAAGGTAGCAAGCAACTAATATCTAGTAAATAAGTAATAACTAGAAAAATTATATTTCATCAGCACCACGGCACATGCACATGTAATCCATGTGGCTCACTACGCACACAGTAGGAGATTAAACTACAGAAGTTCAGAAAAACACACGAATGAAATAGTTTCTTGGAAGAATCGAAGGTAGTTGCTCTAAAGATATAAAATATCGTAGCTTTAGGCTATTCTTGTAAGTAAGCACTCTAACAATGAAATTCTAAAACTAAAGTACGGTAGGGTATTTATAAGTAGAAGATTTAGAAGTAGGGAAGGTAATAAGTGAGACGGAGACGACCTTTCATCCCTGCTGTGTATAGTATTTAGAAAATTCCTATGTAACAATACAGACGGCCGTTTTTAATAACCCAAGCCAAAAGCAAGTCTATAGTATAATTGAACTACATTGAACTGTTAAGTAAGAAAGAGTAGCAGGATTGTATTTTGTATTCGTAAATCGTAATGCAAAGCAAATGCGAAGAAAAGAGCCAATATTTTGTATATACACAACTTCGTGAACTCTTTCATCATCCTGTAAATACTTATTAGTATATAAAGGGTGAAGGCAACTGCTTCATTTCAATTGACTCTCTGTCTCATTCAGTTTACTACAAGAATTTTGCTCTTGTTCTCTCATCGTCATCGTCGCAATCTCAATAACATTATAAATAAACTTCAACTTCAATTCTCAACTTCACTTCATCTCAAGCTCAAGCCAGGCCACCAAGCCAGCCAAAGCTAAGCTCACGAACTAAATATCTCGCGATACACACACAAACACAAGATTCTACATTACTTTGACTTCGTTGTCACTTTTGTCAACCCAGCTTTCTCATGTGTAAAGTAATTGCAACCGAATTCCAATTACAATTTTCCGAATATTTCTCAAGTGTCAATAATAACAATAATAACTCTAATAGTAATCGTAATCGTAATAGCAACTCCAACATTAATCGTAATAATAACTCCAATAGTAATTGTTGTATAAACTCTAATTTCTACCGATAAAGTTCTCAACGTTTTTGAAAGGGAAGCTCTATAAGATATTTTTAGAAAATGTCGGCCCTAGCCAATGCCAATAATAATAACAACAACAACATGAATTCTTCAAATCTCAGCATGAAACAACTGCAAAATGTTGCTGAAGATGAAGAATTGAATTACTACAACGAGGCTACGAGGGTAGCTCAGCGTCTCAAAGCCTCATTGATCAACGGGGATTGCGTCTATACTAAAAATCATTTGACCGTTCCAAATAACAACAACAATGTAATCGCCGACAGTGGAAGAAAAAGAAATTCTTCGGGATTTATCGATCCCACGAGTGTAGCTACAGTTCTTAGGAAAAACAGCAGCTTCGAAACATGTATTTTGAACAAAAATGAAAGGAGGGTACTGGTTATCTACACTGGAGGAACCATTGGTATGGTTCGATCTCCAAGAGGAGGTAAATCTTATTTACTTTACAATTTTTAGCTCCTATAAGTCTTCACATTGAAATAATTCCATGTTTTCAGATTAATTGAATAACATTTTTCATTTTGTATCTTTAACTTTTGTTTTCAGGGTTGATTCCTGTTCCAAATATGCTGGAGAAAACTGTTAGGAAATACCCGCATTTGCATGATGAAAATTATGGCAAAGTCCGTTTCGGGGATATTGGGGAGTCTGGACAAACTCCATTGGTTCTACCGTAAGTCTTTTTGAGTGTTTTGATATGCGGGACTAAAATGTCTGAATTGTTAAGCAAATGACTTAAGATCTTATATAATTTTTCGATTCATTAGGGAATTGCCTGGGGAGAGTTACCGTGTAACGTACACCATCTACGAATACGATCCATTATTGGATTCATCCAACATGACCATGGATGATTGGATCCACATTGCTCAAGATATCAAAGTAAGTATCTTTTTGAAGCGATATTTTCATGCATCGATTGTACATGATGTACATGAACAGTATTTGTAACAAAAATTTACTTTTCTCCAGGATAATTACCAATCTTTCGATGGATTCGTTGTCCTCCACGGAACTGATACCATGGCTTATACAGCTTCAGCTTTGTCCTTTATGATGGAACATCTGGGAAAAACTGTCATTATAACTGGATCCCAAATTCCTTTGTTCGAGTCCCGATCTGATGGTAGGGATAATTTACTGGGAGCTCTCATCCTCGCTGGAACATACAATATTCCCGAAGTAACTTGCTATTTTGGAAACAGGCTTTTCCGAGGAAACAGAGTAACTAAAGTAAGTTGATATATTATGAATGATTATTATGAAATTGATATTTCTACTATTCTACTAACAGAATTTTACTTTTTAAATAGGTAAGCTCTGACAGCTTAAATGCATTCGATTCTCCAAATATGCCTCCATTGGCTACCGTTGGCATAAATATCCAAGGTATATACCTTTAATTTGTAAAATAGTAAAATAAACTAAAATAAACCCAGCTAAATCTAAATTTTGTATCTGTTTTGAAAACCTTAGTTGACTACGGCAACATTTTCCGACCAAGAGATATAGCTCCATTTGTCCTGCATACAAATCTGGACCGAAATGTTGGTCTTCTCCGTTTGTTTCCATCAATCACTCCAGAAACTGTAAGAATTTGAAAATTGTTTTTATATTCCAATTCACACCGTACGGTCTTGGATTCAACTTAACTAAGCTATTCGTAATCATTTTAGGTTCGAGTATTCCTCCAAGCACCAACTAGAGGTGTTGTTTTGCAAACGTACGGAGCCGGAAACGTTCCAACCAATCGACCCGATATTCTCCAAGAATTGGAATCCGCTTCCAAAAGAGGGGTTCTCATCGTAAACTGCACTCAATGCGGTCACGGCAGCGTGTCGGCCATTTACGAGACGGGCCAATTGACCCAAGCAGCTGGAGTAATCCCTGGATGGGACATGACCCCAGAGGCAGCTCTTACCAAATTAAGTTATGTCCTTGGAAGAAACGATTGGGATATCGAAAAGAAACGAGAAATGATCCAGGCAAATATACGAGGAGAATTAACTAAAGTGACCAAACCTCAACACGCCCTCAGCGCTAACAGCAATCGGGAGTACAAAACGTCTTATGGAGACAGTGGAATTCTCGGTGATATGGTGGAATTAGATATTGT
This sequence comes from Tomocerus mixtus, assembly GCA_034694165.1. Lineage (NCBI taxonomy): Eukaryota > Metazoa > Arthropoda > Collembola > Entomobryomorpha > Tomoceridae > Tomocerus > Tomocerus mixtus. Next base: position 7,124 of record JAQFYC010007250.1, read on the forward strand.
CCAGAAAATCGTCCGAATAGTAGCATCTAGTCTTGGACTACATAATTCAGAAGAAATCGACAGCATTCGTAGAGTCCTGGCACCATCTCTCAGTTGTGCTCTTGTCGCTCAGTGTGCCGAGTCCAATAACAGCGTTAAAAATTTAGACAAACTTTTTGGAAGTTCGGTAAGAACCATTTACAAAAGTTCTGTTAATAAAACACATTTCCCTCTGGAGAATCAAATCTCATTTTCTTTCTTTTTATCTATTTAGGAAGCAGATATATCCTCGGGTGATTATTCCGGGCGCACCCCATTGCATTTTGCTTCCACCCTGGGGGATGTTTCTACAGCGGAGTATTTACTCAAACTTGGAGCTCCTGTACACGTTCGAGACAGGTAATAATCAACTACTATGAAATGAAGCGAAAGCATGCTAATTGATTTTTGTGATAGTTTGCCATCTTTAGCCATAATATATAGTTTAGCATAAATCTATAGTACTATAGTCTTCAGTAGATACAATAATATATCTTAATTAATAACTAGATACTAGATTTACAGTATTTAACTGATAATTAACATTAGTGCAAAACTCCCACATGAAATCTTGACAGTAAAGAATCAAATATTACAACAATTCCTATATTCCAAAATTATCCTTATAAAATCTGTGAGTAAATTCCACCCATCCCTATTCTGTTAACCTTCAAGGAAAAAATCTGTCCTGCCCTGTGGAAAAAAGTAGTTCAATTATGCTTTTATTTTATTTGCTGCGTAGAATCAACATTTTGTATATTCGCTTTGGTTTCGCTTGAATATTTACTAGGTACTTTGCTTGGTCTGAGGAAAATAATAATGTGATGCAACTTTGATAGCCGAGGTTACTCTCCTCTTCGAGACGCAATTGAATTTGACCGTCATGAGGTCATTCAAGTTCTCAAGAAATGCGGTGCTCATCTGACTCTGGAGCCGAGGGCTTTGGGAGCCGAACTGTGCATGTAAATACTTAAATACACTTCAATAGTTTTCCTTCTCTTGTCAACTAAGTCAACCTCCTTATGAACAAGAGGATTTTGTTTGTATTATAGGGAATTAATACAGACAGGCTTTATTGACTACCTTCTAAGTTTTTCTTCCTTTGGTTCCCTCACCTTTCCTTGCCACTTATAAATAAATATCTACAGTACCACAAAAGTTGTACTGAAGGTTATTAGAGATATTAGAAAGTTTCAGAAAAATTCTTCTACTAGAAAGCCAAAAAATGTTTTTAATAATATATTACCTAGTTTAATGGAAAATATTGACAATACTATAATAAATGATTTATTTTATGTAAGTAAATGCCTAGGTAAATTGCATGATAAGCAAAAAAATTTCCCAAAGTAGGTAGAAGAGCAGATTTTGCATAGGAAAACAATTTTTATATCCAAAATTGAGATCAAAACGATTATCCGGTTTGTTTTTCGTAAATATTCATGTTACAATTTGTTATTTATCAATAGGGCTGCCAGTAAAGGAGATGTTTTGAGACTGCAGTCATTTTTAAATGCAGGAGCTAACTTGAATCAAGTCGACCCTTGCGGAAGAACACCATTACATGCTGTAAGAATATATATATTTATTATTTACCTAGTTAATTGTTAGATAGACAATATTATGTAATTAAAAAGTATAATATAATTCAGCTGACAAATACTAAATGAATCATTTTCTTTAACAGGCCACTGAAGCTGGAAGCCGATCTGCCGTCGAGTGGTTACTTAAATCTGGAGCATCTCCAGCCGCTACAAACCTAATGGGCCACACTCCTGTAGAAATGGCTCAAATGTGCAACCTCGTGGAAATGACTCAACTTCTTCAATCATTCGCTGCCAGTCAGGCACCCAACATCAATGTCAATATTAGTTTAAATATAACTCAAAATTAGTATTAGTAATTGTTTAATTCTTAATTTGAAATTTTTCTATTTACATGTTTAAATTCTGTTTTATACTGCATGCAAAATATTACAGTGTAAACTTACAAATAGTTATATAACGAACTTGGAAACTATATCTATATTATACTTTATATCTATGTATTTAAAAGGCAGATATGTAAATACTATAAATAGCAAATTATTTAAGATTGAATACTGATAAGGAGAATTCTAAGATACTAAGTATACTAATAGAATACTAAGTAGGTAGTTATAGCGGATAAGTTTTCAGATATTGCATTTCTTACAACTTTTCCTTGATTTGAAACTGTAAACGTTTAGATACCTTAGTAATGGCGTTTTTACAGTAACATTACTATGAATTTATGTATTAATATTTGTTAAATATTTAAGATCTACACTTTCACAAAGCATTATGTCATATATGTATTTGTGAATATATATTTATTACATATAATGAGATTATACCCACGTTAGACTGTATGGAACGGATATAGAATAGATAGGTAACGTGGAGTAAAATTTTATGACGAATCAATAAAACTTTTAATGAATTTTCTTTCTTATCCTTTAACATAAAATATGCAATAGCACATAAGTTCCTTCGTATAATGTAAAGTGTCATAATCGCTCTAAAAACTTTCACAGAAAGGCCAGCTTGAAAAGAAACAGTTTAATTATAATTAATTAATTACATATTATAATCTGTTTTCATCCGTGTAATTTTGCTTGGAATTAGTAGATACATCCATTATTTCTATACAATCCACAGTTACGAAGTTATTCCTGAGTTATATATAGGACGGAACGTTGGAAGTCTTAATAATATTCACACATACTTACTTATTAATCCTACTATTTTTCTTAGTAAATTTTTTCTACCTAATTGCAGATCTGTAAAAAGTTAAATTGGAAGAAAACATACTATAAGTATATGCACTACGCTATCTTTATAACCTACATATAAGATAATAAATTATTCGGCTAGGGAAGTTTTCCAGTCTACAGTCAGTTGGATAGTATAAAGAATATATTTTTATTTAATAAGTCTTGTGGTCGTGGTAGGAGAAGACAGAGGAGTGATAGTCCTATATTCATTCAAATTATACATAAATATACTACGGAAGAAAATATTATGCTATGCAAAAACAGTAGTAGTACAGTTACAGTAATACGTATCGGTAAATATGTTCTGTACTTGAGATTGATAATTTCTATAAATAAGAACACGATGAGTAGGCACCAACTTATACATCTATTGAAATGATGGACTGTAGTATTGTAATAATTCCTAATACTTAATGTCGCTTTTGCTACTTATTTAAGTACACGTTACGTGGGACTCGAGTTCAAAGTCTAAATTTTTAAAAATTTCCAATCAGTATATATCTACTGATAAATTATCCAGTTTTCTCAAGACCTCAATGCTGTCAACATAAAGTGGTATTTTCTACACTGCACTAGTTCAATCAGGTTCCCTTCAGGATAATCAGCAGTAAAGAGTTTTGTCGACAAATTCAGCTATAGAAATTGTACAGGTGTTATCTTGCTGTTTTGATTTAAACACATCTACATACAAAGGTACATTAATTAGCTATCACACATACAAGTGTTAAAACTAGAGTTTGAATAAATATTTAGATATGTATGTACAAATTCGTAGAGTACCTGTCATATATTTCATTTTGATTGCGCAGATGAGAAAGTCTTCGAAGAAAAATCGTCGTTCTGTATCC
>JAQFYC010007251.1:0-10779 GCA_034694165.1 Tomocerus mixtus
ACGTAGCCTATATTACATTATCCTCAATGAAGTTGAAATACATACTGAAAATTGATGATCTTCGACTATTCAAATTGGGCATGCATGGGAAATAACGAAAGATAAGATACATAACACATCACTGTAATGCTATAACTGCATCTGGATTGGTAAAATCTTTACATTGTTTATAAAATCTGTGCAGAAGATTTGAGAAATATGGCAAATATCGTCGTCTACAAATACACATAGCCATGTACATATAAAAGAGACATGCATTTGCAACACACATTTTTTGGTGCAAAACTACCTATGTAGCATTTTAACCTTAAAAATAACCTTTAAATACATAGGTACAATACAATAATACTTTTTGTAAATGTAAATGCAAAATACCCCCAAGCAAACATTTTACAGATGTAAAATACTCACACAGAGCTATTATATTACAGATTAATTTTGAATCATGATTTCTGTGTTTTAAATCTTCGGAAACAACGTTTTCAATAATACACATAAAAAATCATTCGTTTTGTGTCTTTGTGGAAATTCATAAAGATATATTGACGATATACCTAGGTGTCTTATTTATTAAAAATATGCATTGGGTTATTCCACATTGTAAAATAAAATAATGTGTCTTTGTTCTTTTTAAACCGTAGAAGACGATATAACGTGTTTTTAGATACATCAGGTCTCTTTTCTCCTACTTTTTAGCTTCACTTGTCTAATAAATTCATCATAAATTATAAATTACTTTGTAAGAATACTGCGGAACATAACTCACCATAATTTGGCTTTTATCTGCCTATATCTAAGTATCAATAGATATCTTATTCCTATAATAATTAATAGTAAGCTTAATGTACATAGTATCAGTATTCTCTTTCAAAGATATTGTCTATTCATTCTACTTAGAATATGAATGTAAGTAATAATAATATGAAATTGCTAATGTACCAGAGAGTACATGACATGAGACGTTAAGCCATACCTTATTGTCTGGTACACACATAATAATGTAATTACACGTTGACACTTATGCCAATAATTGCATTTACCGGTTTCAAAGGGAGCAACCTACTCCGGCTAATTGCAGAGTGTCTTTTTATTCTATGCACAATACATTAGCTTAGATTTTGGCATGGCACAAGAACATTCATTCACAAACCGAACCAAACCACTATAATATTCTTTTATGCATTGCATATTATATTGTAGCAGGAACAATAACAATGAAACGAAAGATAAGTACATAATATGTTTATCTCTTGCACACTTTTCCTATCCCGAAACCTTAATACAATATTACTGTGTACCTAGGAATATATATTTATTAGTATATTAGTTTTCTGCAAATATTTTGCAATGCAATTTGCCAAAAGTAAGTAAGCTTTGCTTAAGGCGCATTTACAAATCAAAATCAAAATCTGTGTACTAAATATCTACGTAAATAAATTTAGAAAAGAAAGAAAGGAATTACTAACACAAGAGTACTGAAAACATTGTAATATATTTGTGTATATTCCCTTACAGAAAATTATAGAATAATTTTGTGTGTTGTGTGCATTGTGCATAGTCATGTGTAAGTAATAACTATAGTATAGAATTATTCTGTATGTAGAGCATGATTGCATTCACGTACAGAGCTCAGATCAGAAGACAGGCCAGCCATTAACAAAATTAAAGTCAGCACAGACTACACTTAGGAACATGATATTATTTATGTGCATACAAAAGAAGATTCTGAAACACAATCCTAATGCAAAACTTGTAACTTAAACTGATTCTGATTCAAACGTGAGTTATCCTTTCCCAGTAACTTAGCTTAAGTTAAGTCAGCTCATTGAATTTTGAATTGGGAAGTGCAATGCATTGTTATAACATAATACAGCCTGATTATGCTACTTACTACTTGCTATTTACTACTTACCTGGATTGGATTGGATTATACTATAGTACAAGGAATGAAAGGATGTAGTACTTAATTCAAATCTAGTTTAAGCCACACATCCTACAAAAGTGTGTGTGTAATAATAACTCTTCATTGAAACTTTTTCTAGGTACAGATATATTGTACAAGAAAAATTAAATTACAGAGAGGATGGCATTATGCATTTGTTGAATGAATGAACGTAGAGTGATATAGATTATTATTGAGCACGCGGTCGGGCACTGCGACTCACGTCAAGTCAAGTCAAATCAAATCAACGCAAGGCATTGATGTAACAATGATACTGCTAACTAATTGCACGTGTGTTGCTTTTTTTAAACTGAATTGCTAGGAAAAGATTAATTTTATTGCAGAGCAAGAGCAAACAGTAACTGGTAAGTGTCTCAGTGGGGTTTTAATATCTAGATACTGTTTTTTATTGTATTGTTACGTCTCATGCGTTGTTTATGGATAGAGCAGCTGCAGCTGCAGCTACTATTTGTACATGAGATAAGAATAACTTATTACGATTAGAATTACAATAGTGAATCCATATATGTGATTCTGAACTTATAATACATAAATAGTAAGTGCAGTAAAAATATACATATGTCAAAGGTATTATATTGTACTTATAAGTTTGTCAGATGTCCCAATTTTATCATTCTTTACGTTTTATAACAAACGTATTAGCAAAACTAAAGAAATTAAGAAAATCCAAAAAATGAAATGCGATTTTTAATATTGCCTCTTTAGGTAAAATATATTTGCGAAGACACTCACACTAATTAACCTTTTTAATTTCTTAAAAAATTTAATATTTTATGATACCGAAGAAGCAACAGGTTTTTTAATGATAAAAGCAGGCAATTAATATTTTGTATCTGATCAGAGAATTCGAGAATTGTAATTCTACTATAGATTAACACTCGTAAAAATGCAAAAATATTGTGGAAAATGATGAACTCAAAAATGTTCTTTGTATTTTAAGATTTTGTGTGCCTATGACATGTACAGTATATACATAACTTACCTACATAAAAGTTTATATATACAAATACCCTTAAACCTCTAACATCGAATTGAAACTTTTCGTTAGAAACTACAATATCTTTCTCTGTGTGTATTACTTACAAAGATTATTTATTGCCTTTTGGTTTGGCAGGCTTCTAGTCTATCGCTGAGTGGAAAGGAAAGCCAAAGCCAAACTAGCCACATTGGAACTTTGAAAGATAACATAATATTATTATTATTACAGACCGAGCCGACGAGAGAAGACCATATCATACCACACCAGACTTCGTGTCACCAGACCACGTTTCTTCTACTTACTTCTTACAACTTACTGCCTACAATAATACAATAAACTATACTGTATTCTTGCCTGTGATTTACCCTACACCATACCATACCACTACAAACTACAACTACCTCCGTTCTGGTATTTATTTACCACTAAAATCACAGTGGCCTATAATGCAATCTATACAAAGTCTCATAAAATATTCGTGTAAGCAAATTTTCCACATATGAAACTTATTGACAAGTCAGTCAAACCCTCTGGCTAATTTCAATGTAATACTTTACACACATACGCAATTTGAGCGGATTTAAGTATGTTTTTATGCAGATTGCAGACTGATGCATATTATTTTGTATACGAGCTACCTAGTTTTAGTACGAGTAAATCCATAGTAAATATTATCTCCGTATGTCTATTCAAGATCATGATCAAGGAATTTTAGTGGTTTATGGTTTACATGACTTACTTATTGTTTGCTAGGTCCTTTGCGTATAATTTTCTAGAGTATTTATTTTTTTACTTATAGACACGCAAAAGCAAAAATAACCTACAATGTATTTACGTAATTCAGTATTTTTATTCACTCTCAAAAAATATGAAGAGCTTTGCGATTTAAAAAAAAAGAACTTTTTGCATTTCTTATTGTAAGTTACCACTCGATCTGTAGTGTCTGAAATCTAACACTAAAACAGCCTAAATCTAAAAAATACTAAACAATTTATCTGCTCTGAATATGATGCGTATGCTTGTGTTCAAATACACAGGAAAAGGAAAAACTTTAGCCCATAAATGCAAATCATTTCAAACTTTAAAGTTTGATTGAACCTGCAACATGATTCTGACACTTAAAATACAGGTGTTTATGTAAATTGATGTATTTTGTTAAGCATATTCTTCATTCACAATGCAGACCGCTTTAAATTTTAATTATTCATGAACACATAAGAAGGAAAAGTATTTCTAAAACCTTTAAGATATTTTTTCATTGCATTACGAACAGCGTACGATTCTTAGGATTTACTATCTGTACCTTAAAACAAAATATTAACGTGTACAAATACATACCACACCACTACCACATAACAACAGAATGCAATACTAAAACCTTAATATGGGATTAACCTTAAAAACATCAGATTTTATTGTAGAAACATGTAAGATATAGTAAGCTATAACCATAACCACGTTCTAGAGACGAAATTACTACTAGGGAACGGATGAATACAAGACAAGACAAGACACGAGGCCGACTTGAAGATACAAACGAAAAATTCAGATTTCACATTTACATCCTTCATTTATTGCATGGGAAAATGTCTGCTTCACTTGGCATGGTTTGGCACAATTATGATACACAGTCGAATTGAGGGTTTAATTGACTGCAGATGCATATCAAGCAAAAAATCATTCTTGTACTTCATTTACGTAAGTTGTACGTACGTAAGTATATTAAACATAGAATCATCATCATCTCCGAGATTTCATATAGTGATACATAGTTGTAGCCTACAGTGTAGGAGTAGGAGGAAAGGGTTAACTTTTAACATCAACCTCACACCAAAAAGTCAATTCAGTTTAACTAAACCATTATAACATTATAAATTATATCTACATACTAAATACAACAAAAAAGGTATTTCATTACTGTAATGTAGAAAAAAGAATAGAAAACAGTGCTTAGAGCAAACTGACTTGACACAAAAGAAACCCCGAATAAAAATTTACTTAAATGTTCACCAATAAAATGAAATGGGGGAAAATTATAACTACTCGTACATAAATATTATACATTTCTGTATATTAACATTAACTATAAAGTATAAAGCTTCCTTCCCTATTGTACTAGTAGTACACACAATTACATTTATGTAGCTTTTACATCCTTTGGAATTGCATTGCAATTGGCGTGGCCTTCCATTCCATCGTAAAATCCTCACTAATCATTACTTATCTTTATCTTAATCCTAGTTACGTAGACGTACGTTCCTAATCCTCTTTGAGTTTCATTCAACGCTCAGGATCAGATAATTTCCTCCACTATTGCAATTGCATTGACATTTACATTGTAATATTACATTCATACATTGTATTCTACTCGTACGTATGTGCATACTTACATAGTTAGCAATTTATTTTACATTCTGTCTATGTAGAGGAACATTAGGAAACCTATTTATTTCTTTATGACTTCATAACAAACTCCTTATGCATACACACACATATCTACTTGTATGTATATACAATATAGTTATTGTAGTGTGTTCGGATGCATTGTGTGCATTTTTCCATATAAGGTAACTATTTGAATGAGTAAGGTATTACTGTATTGTGTGGTGTGGCTTTCCTCCTATTTAACTATTATGTACATTATTTATACAACTGTACTGTACTACTCAGCGAGCAATCTCACATCAAATCACATCACATATAATTCATATCATTAAGATCTGATTGCAAGTTAAGAAAGACAAAACAAAATACCGCATCATCAGCATTTAAGCTTTACACATCCATTCATTTCTCCAAACGTCATTCTAGACGCAAACGAATTAAGTATATCAAATCAAACCATTGCGTTTCCCTTACTAATATGCATACGATAAAAATTTTATATACCATAATGAGATCTTTATGACATACAGTACACTTAAATATTTGAAATGAGTTGGTATGCGTACATAAAACATGAATGCAAATGCAATACTGCTATCAAAGAAGAGGTAATGTAATGTAAAACATAATAATTTAAATGCATGTATGTATGTAATATAATGTTACGGATGCTAAATGGTAGCTACTCTAAAATGATTTGTAGATTTCAAGAGCTACGCAATGTAATTGGAATGATTGTATTGTGTAATAAACAATGGATGGAAATATTTAAATATTCAAAGTCAGACGAGGACAGGCCAGGCCAGGCCAGCAATCTAATTCCTTATTCATTTGATGAGATAAGACTTCCTTTGTTTCCTTACCGTTTGTAATTGGAATGTATGTAATATGCGTAGGTGTGGACTTGTAAGTCTCTGTACCCGTTTTTGCATACACTATTATCTAATAGAGAAATACAGATACATATGAATATAAAGTAGAAATATTTGTCAAAAGATTTCTCAGAATTATAAGATAAAAAGTTTCAATCTTCAACAATTTTTAGACATAGCAGATCTGATTTGCAACTTCTACCTACTTAACTTTTAGTGAAATGATAATAATTTAAACTTTAGTTTATAATTGATATTTAAAATCTAAAGGTCAATTAATACAATTCATCAAGATAATTATAATCCTTATATAGATTTATTTATAGGTTCAATTTTCTTGCTTCGAAGATAATTTTTTATGAATCAGAGTACTCAGGAATAGAACCAAATAAACCTATAATATTTTATTTTATAGAATAACATTTTATCAGTAGGAATAAATTAGAAACATCGCTCGTAGTACTTAGTAAGGCAATAACAATTAATTGTGGAATATTACAAGACTGTTTCAGTAGGAACTGGAGACACATTTGGAATGTTCCGCATTAATTACTAATGTACTAATTTATTTGGAATTACTATTATACACATTTCAAAAGATTGTACAATTAATGCAGGTACTATAAATAATTTTGCTTAGCATACCTGTACATATAGTTTACTGCATAGCTTTTGCAACAAAGCTCTTCATTGTAAAAATCGTTCTAAAAGCTGAAACTCATTCTTATAAACATTCTGCAGTGACAAAGAACTATAGGTAATATGAATTACTGTATGTTAGGTACTACATCCCCTTGTGTTTACTATCAGGGTGTATAATAATTTCTAGACCGTCTTCCTAACTAACACACGAGAAAATGTTAGTTTCTTTTAACAATTAGTTTTAATTCACTTAAAAACTATCTCCACCTCCCTTAAAAGAAGAAGATTTGCTTAGCCTACTTGTTGCTCCCCCTTGTTTGTCCGTGCTTCGTCCGTACCGTGTGTGTTTTTGCTTGTTGTCTCCGTTTCTATTTTTAGCTCACGATACAATACAAAGACCAACGGGATGACTAAAGGCTACATTTCATATTTTCTTTACTAACTAAATAAGCTAACATTGTATTTTGTACCTCGTTCCCAAACTAAGCCACACACTAACACTAACTAACGTCAATATACAATCTACAAGCTAAACTAGCCAATCAATTCACAATCGAAAAGCAAACATGCTAAAGTCGGTTAGTCGTACTTGTCTTTTGTGTCGCTTCTTTTTTGCAAGATTATTTACCGTCACACAACAGCACGTCTTAATACTAAATAAACCCAAATGCAATACAAAAAGTTATATTATAGGCGTAGGTATAAATGTATATACGCATATACGGGTTTTGTGTCTGAATGTCTGAGCTCTGTAATAATAATCCAAAAATTCATGCATATCTAATTTTAAATACATATTTATAGTCTGTACATACAATGAATGCATTTTATTCTACCTTTTACTTTATTTGGTCGTGGACAAGGCATTGACAAGTAGCCGACAGCTTATTGACAGCCGACAGTTGCAATTTGTAATACAATAGTTTTGACATGCAGTAGCAACGGACAAACGGCTGCATTACTATTGCATTTAAATCTAGTGTATGATAACTAGGATAGAAAGACGTGTCTTTTTGTACTTATATCGTAAGTATTAGGTATAGTAAGCAAAGGTACATAATAGAGAAAGATAGTCAAAAGAGAAGAGTTAGTATTTATCTCATGCAGAAAAGTGGCAAAGATTTGGAGTGTCTTATTAACTTATTTTTGTAGATTTATTCCACTGTTGTCAAAAAGTGAATATTTAGTAAACGTCAATGCTAACAGTCATTAAGAATTGAAAGTTCATTTTTTAAAAAATCAAAGAATTCAATAAATAGGTTTTATTTATTTATTTATTTATTTATTCTTCAACAGACCCACCCACGGGTAATAAGTTATCATGTTTGCCCGGGTCCAAACTTACAGAAGTAAGGAAAAATACTAGCCTAAGCTTAACTAGAACTAAAAATTAAAGAGTAAATTAAAAAGTAATACACAATTTGATTATAATAAAGTTAAGTTTTGTTATCGATAAGTATTGTTTCGGAAAGTGGCTGGATCTGTGATAATAAACCATAAATTCATGCATATCTAATTTTAAATACATTTTTAACGTCTGTAGTACATACAATGAAATTTTATTCTGTGAAATATTATTGCGGATCGATTTCTAATAACCTCTATTTTGCTATGTATGTTTTCTTGTTTTATATGACGTATGTGGTTTATGTAGTTGACCACTTTATGCCTATAGACAACTTAAGAGGACAATATTCAATAGTAGAGTAAATATGCCTAGATTTGTTATCCTCAATTAGATCTTTACCTATTAAAGGACAACAATAGCCTATTCGACATATGGTATAGTATTTACATACATTCATATGTACTTACATACATGGCCTGAAGTGAACATTGAACTGTTCTGGTTTGCTTTACTTCCATTACATCGCTTTTTACCCTTATTAGCTGTACTACATCTATAATTACAACATTAGCAGAATAATTAGATATTATCAACATATTGTTAGCTGTTGTGTACGTACTATGTACATATATCTGTACTAACATCGATACTATATAATTATAGTACTTAAAGGTGATGTACCTAGTTTATTTACATTGCAACAAGCCATTTTAGTTCATTTATATTTTATGCAATGTGAGATTTCAATCATACAGCAACAGCCACAAATAACAGTAAGAGCTTGCCTGATGAAGGCTATGATCTACTAGATACCTTTATAATAAACACAAAATGTGCCAATGTTTTTCTTTAAACAAAGCTGTGCTGCCGGGGACATTATGTGTCCATATCTGATATTCATTGCATATAAATACATATGGTTATGATCCTTTTCTAGATATTTAGCTACCAGAACACTAGTACTTGCAATTTACAAATGTTTGTGGTTTACAGAAATCAGCAGAACAGATCTACTCTTCAATTCAGCCCTATTGCTCATAAATTGATGTAAGTAAGGATCAATTCGTTTTAACAGTGTCAGTTTTATGAAGTATTGTACACACATTACCGTATGTAATATTATCATATCACGGTATCATTATTTTGCATTATGTACATACTACATACATGCGCTAATGTATTGCCAAACGCAAAACACCCCTTTTCCCTGATCCTGGCCTGATACACATGCCCTACTAATAATAATGAAATTGATAGAAAATAAAATTAGAATTTATTGCAATAGGACCGAGATGATAAAAACAGCATGCCACATGGGAATCATGGGATACACATTAGATTATAAAGTGAATTTTCCACGAATACAAATACATCATTTGAGAGCATAATAGAATTTGTACACTATAGTTGTGTATGAGATGCATGCTTACTGCACAACATTTCCAAATTGCTGAAATGGAGTTAGAGTTACATTTTACATTACAAAGCAGATTCATACAAATGCTCCATTTCGCAATTTGGGATTTGGGAGGATTGTGAATTGTGAATTAGGTAATTGATATTGGTAGCAATAGCAAAACATGAGTTTGTGAGTGAAATGAAAATATTTAGAAGAGTTCAGATAAACAGTTCTCATAAATATTGCATTCTATTGTGTGCACATAATTCACAAAGAGTGTATACTTATTAGTCTTTCAGCCTACCTGTATCTATCCACTATTGTAAAGGTTAATTGAGTACCTGTACCTGTGCCGAGAACTATTACAATTCCTATATACATAATTACAATTCGTAAAAATTCAATAATATGACAAATGATGATGTAAAAAATACTTAAATTGTTGCAACTATTGAAAACGTGTCACTATTTGCTGCTGATTACACTAACAATAATGAGGACTTCTTTGACCTTAAATCTTACCTTACTTAGCTTTTACCTCATTTAATGCAACTTCATAGGCATAAAAGATAATTACGATTATAACAATCTAGGTATAACCATTTTTAATTGCAAACTCAATAATAAACAAATCATTTGTTAAGAACAAATAGCTACATACATAATATATAAGTACGGAAGATAATTTATAGGTAAATGTTGTATATTAGTATTTATGCCCTATAATAATTTTACCCACTACGTAATTATTAGCTACCTAGTTATAATAGTATTAGATTCTTCTGTTCTGTATATAAAATAATTATTTTCCTAATTATGAATTACTACAACAATAGAAGTAAATAGCACACAATATAAAAGTGTTGATTTGCTTATTAAACGACATTTCACTACTTGTGCCTAAGATATATATCTATTACGCGTATTATCTACATCTCAAAGCTTCCTTTAACATTTAACCCTGCCCGTACCAATGGGGACACAAATGTGTCCAATGCTATTTAGATGCCTATACTTCGACCACTGATGACCGTACCATTTTGGTTTCCACAGTAGCTGCATTTTTTTAATCGGGTTACATTTCCCCACAAAAATGACCTTTATAGGTCAAACAGTTACTGAGAAATAAAATTTTGAAAATAAAAAGTCAGATAGCAGCCTATACTGCCCATGTTAAATTTGAAAAGCTTC